>JACCHW010000177.1:0-96330 GCA_018907185.1 Platyscapa corneri | reverse complement strand
AAAGAAGAAGAGAAAGAGGAGAGAAGAAGAAGGAGAGAAAAAGGGGAGGAATGTTGGTCCGAATGACATAATTCAGTAAAAACATACTTTACTGTAATCGACAATTCAAAAAAATAGCCTTTGGGAGAATTTTCTGACACAATAACAAATAAACTATGAAGGAATTCGGACAAAATTTAAAGTCCCTGTTAAGTAATGAAAAAAATAATATAGCATTAACTAAAACAAAATTAAATGAAAGTGAAAGATTATTGATATATATAAAGTTTTAATTCAATATTAGGCACGACGTATTATAAATATTAATATAGGAATGGCAATAAGATAATATGAATATTCCTAAATAAATAATAATATATATAACATTTAAAATTTTATACAGTTATATTTTACATAAAAATTTAGAATATATATGTATAATAATTTCCTCATTCATACATATGATAAAAAGAAAAAACCTATTTAAAAAAATTGAATGACAGAATGGCAGTTAAGTTTTAAATTAGTTGCCCTGAAAATTAAAACTTAAGTTAAAAATATTAAAATAATTTTTACTTGTCGATAAATAAAGTAATATTAAACATATATTTGCATTGTTCATCTTTGATAGAATTCAATATTACTTTGAATTGAAGAATTAAGAAGAACACCGATTGATTAATGTTTTTGTAGCTTAAAGGATATACTTCACAATACATTGTTATCATTCAGAAAATCTGTAAAAGCACAAAATTTCGCATTCAAGTAATCAATATAAAGTAATTAAAATCCTACAAAACTTGTTTAAAAGAGAGAATTGTAAGCTATAGGAGTATATTCGGATAAAAAATTCTTGATTTAACTATTATTAATGCGTCTTTTTTACCTTTATTTTTTATTATTATTTTTATTATTAGATGGAGAAAACAAAATTATTTATTTATTTATTTATTTTAGTGAGACTTTTTGTCTTTTATTTGGATTTTGCATTATAATCACAGTATTACCTAGATGTTGTAAATTTTTATATAAATTATTAATAGATATGCTATATACATATGTGGGATCAGGTGAGGAAAGAACCGGATTTAAACTCGCTTCCAATTAACCTTACAATCTGTTAACGCAATTATAATATAGTCGTCTACAACTACGCACGCTTGAGTCAGGGAGTCCTCCCATAGACTGCTGGGCCCCCCAGGGGTTAGCCAACTGGGAGGGCGTCCCTTCACACGCCGCCGCATATCATGCCGCAAAGCGCGCGCGCATACCCACACTCTCACTTGCTCACTCTCTCGCAGTCGTAGTCTGACTCCCACACACATATATATGTATATATATATCCATCTTTGTCTAATCAATGTTTTATTTCTGTTTCTATTACTGATCTATATCATATTAATAACTTTCTTCAAATTTTTCTTTTATCCACTTCTATATTTTTATGTATAAATTTTGTATTGTATTTTCTTTATTACTGAGTGTTTTACATCAGCTGTTTATTTTTAATTATCTAATTTATTAATCAGTATTTTATAGTATTTGCCAATTTCTATTGTCTCTATCTACTCCTATTTCTTGTATTTATATTTATATATTTGTATATTTTCTTATTTTTTCCTTCTTTCCTTTTTTGTATTACATTTATTGCTAATAATAATAATAATATTTAGAAGAAGAATGCTTAAATTTAATAGAAAAAATTAGATATTAAAAAATGTATAAAAAACATAATAGTAAGAATAGGAAACATAATATAATATTCTTAATAATACTTAATAGTAAAAATAATTAAAATTAGTTTAATATATATTGTGGTATTTTGTAAGAAAAGTGGACTTGAAAAATACAGTACTCATTTGCAATGAAAAAGTATATAAATAGATTCATACAGAAGATGATGTTTAAAGATAAATATAAAAAAGCTACAAATTTAAAACAAATATAAGTATTATTTTTAAAGCAGAGTTACAAAGAATAAATATAGGTAATTACTAAATCATAAAAGGTTATGAATTAATAGGTATTTTAGAGGTATGTATGGTAAAAAGAATGGAAAAAATTTAGAAGAATATAAAAAAATGTTGAAAGACTATCAGTTTAATAGAGTAAGAGAAGAATAATACTAGCAATCTTAAAAAGAAATAAAAGAAAATATTTATAAATTTATAAATAGTGGAAAGGAACGAGGACGTAAGGTTTATCAATATTGCTTTATAAATTTATTTAATTTAAAAAATCTTATTTATTCAAAGGATTTATAAGTTTACTCGTTACAAAACTTTGTTCGATTGACGCAGACTGCAAGTATTAAATGTTTGACGCCGAAGGTTAAAGTGCGAAATATTGAATGTTCTGTCACCGAATGCTAAACGCCGAAAAAAAACTCGCTAATCTTGGAGTTAGGGGTTTTTATAATATTTAATTACAATTGAGAAAATCTCGCATTACATATTATTTCTTAGAACGGTGATAAAGATAATTTGCGAATGTTTGATTTATATGATCTCCCATAAGTTTTTCGGTACACATGAAATCTAGATGTTTTCTTAATAGAGCTCCCAATGAACTGCACGATAGCTGTTAGTTTACAAATCTTAATAAGATGGATCTTCGGTAAGATGAGTTGAGCAGATTTTAATATGAAAGTGCGAATTCGTAACGTAATAGCTGTATGTATAAATTTTAGTGGAAAAGAAATTAGTATATTGACAAACATTTAGGCGTACTTTATGTAGTAGCCGTATTTATGCTTTTTTCCTAGAGTCATATTTTAATTGTTTTTAGCTATTTCAAGTGCACACGTCCTCTGTTCATAGTCGGCACTTTGTAACCGAATGCGCGCAATAGAGTAGATACGCACAGGCCCGAGAAGCTCACTCGGTGGAGAGGTGCAATCAGAGTAGATGTATATGCGCTGTATGTGTGAGTAACATAAGAATATGCGTGAGTGGCGTAAGAGTACCTTCGTACGTAACAATAGAAATATAGACATCAAAAGAGAACTAACGCAACAAATCATGTTATTTAATGAAAATGAAAAGAGTACAGTATAAAAGTCCAGAAAATCATGTGAAAAAAACGGAGAAAACAGTATTTTAAGTGATAATTTTAACGCTAATACTATTGTAGAAGAAGAATGGATTAATGGATAAGAGAAAGAGTGGAAGAGTGGATGGAGAAAAAATGGGACTTTCTGTATTAAAAAGTAAAAATATTATGACTACTTATAGTGGTAAATAAAGATCTTTAATAAAATTAGTTAATTACTTCTATATACTTAAATAACTACATAGGTTGTTTAGGTGGTTAGGTGGTTTACTACATACTCAAGCAACGAAGTAGAATTAAGTATAAAAAGGATGTACAAATAAAAAGCAGAATAAAATTGTATGACAAATGCTTTAAACTAAATTTAGTGTAAATAATTAAAGAACAACATATTGAAAAAAAACTTAAAATATAAAATGAAGAAACAAAGAAAAGCTGTAAGAGGAAATAATGATGAGAAATTTAGAAATAGATTTAACTAGAAAATGATAAAAAATTATAAGTAAACTGATGAATGGTGTGACAAAAATAATGATAACAAAAAAGGTAGTAGGATGAAAAATATTGAAAAAGAGAGAGTTAAAGAGGTTATAATGAAAGTGTAGCAATTAAAAGAATTATAGAGAAGACAGAATAAACTATATAGATGTATAGGTAAATAAGGCAAAGAATGAAGTATATTATAAAGTTTAAAAAAAAAGAAAAAAAGATTGTGGAAGCAGTAAACATAAGACAACAGCAATCACATTTTCGAATTTTATTTTTCATCTATTTTTATTACTTCTTTTCGTCTAAAAAATTAAAAATTAAAATGTTTTAGAAAAGTATTTTTAATAATTAGAAAAACTATAATTCGAATAATGCGGAGTACACTGAATTGATTGTATTTATTGGTTACATTACTCGTACAATTATAAATGAATAAATGCAAAAAATAATTAAAAAATATGAAGCAGTAGATTATTTAAGAAAAAACATTCGTATGTAATGTGGAAATTAAAAAAAAACATATGCAATCAAAGATATAAAAAACGTTACTAAAGACCACATTGAAGACTGAAAATATACTAGTATATGAATTCTCTAAATAACAAAAGAAGAAAAAGAAACTAAAAATTACAGAGGCATTACACTAAAATTATTAAAAATAAAATTGAAAAACATATATATAAATATAATAGAAATAATATAGACTCTCTTAAATCTATTTAATTTTTCTTTCTTACCCTTTATTTTAATGCCATTTATTGCTAACTGTATCAATTCTTCCATTTTTTACTTGTGCATACATTCTATTATTATAATTTTTGATTCTGCTTGCCATCTATATTTTATTTTATATTTCTTTTATTTGTTTTTAAAATTTGTTAATTTCTTTTTTGTTAAAAAGAAGTTCTATTCTCTTTTCCAAAATCTTCTGCTATATCTCTCTTTTTTCTTTACTTAATTTTTCGCATTATTCAAAAGTTAAATATCTCACCAAAAATTTCTGCTTTTATTTTCTACACTTTAAACTGTTGTTAAATTTTTTACATCGGCTCAATTTTTATCTATCAGGATGATTTTTAACTAAACCATAAATCACTTTTACTTCTTATGTTAGCTTATACAAAACAGTTGAATTGAATTAAAAAATCTTATTTTATTTTATCTTTTACATTTTTATATTCGAATAAATGTCTAGTTGTTGAAATATATTCTTTAAACTGTTTGCTAGTACGAATATAATATTATTAATTTAGTGATTAAATATTTCTTAAAGTATTTAGATCACAAAATGAGTATTAGTTTATATTTTTATATAAAGAAAGTTTTTATGAACATACTTCTATTTGCAAATAATGCGATGATAATTATGTAATGTTAGAATCTTTTTTTAACTGTTTATGTTTTCATGAGCTTTTTTCAAGCATCCTAATTTCTTCAATTCAGATTACATTATTTCATACTAATTTTCTGTAAACATTTATTTTGATTATGATCATTTATTTGAGTAAATATGTACTTTAAACTATAATTTTTATATTCTGACTCTTTCAAACAAAATGAAATTTTTATGTAAGTAGACAAATTCCACTAGATAATTGACATTTTTTTTAAAAAAACAAAGAGTCATTTAAGATTATTTTATAAATAAAGAATCGTGAAACTGATTCAATTTAAGTTCATTTTATCATTATACTTGTGAATATTAAATATAAGTTTTTATCACTGACAGAAGCGAATGCGTAAATATAGTTCTTAAATACTGAAGTTTTTAACTCTTTACTTGACTATATATATATAAAAAATACTTCATTTTCTTATGTATTCGTATGTTTTGTCCAAGAATATTTATCGATAATCCATAAATGATTTTTAAACTCAATACTCAATTAACCTACATAATTAAAAAAAGTTTGAAATATCTAAAGAGGCGAATAAAGCTTAGAAAAATTATTCTGTTATAATAATTATGGCTATTAGTGTGGAGGGCAAAGATTTGATGGTACACTTCGATATGCGGTTTGATGCCCGCTATGGTAACATCGACACGAAGGCAGTACTTGCAGTATTGAAGTATGAGCTGACAAGTGGAGGTTCACGCTTCTTCGCTAATCTCATTGTTGATCCAGTGAGTCTTGAGGTTCAAGAAAGTGTAAACGTATCCAGTAACTTGGCGATCGCGACCAACACTTCATTACCCAAGGTGGTTTTACCAACGTCAACACCATCCAGATTTCCCAGAAGCTGTAATCCCATTGAATTTTCCTACTGCAAACATTTGCCTTATAATCTCACCTCATATCCGAATATTCTGGGTCATACAAAACTAGAAGAAGTAAATGACGACATTATCGCCTTCAGGTACGTTGCATGTATATACCGAATAATTAATATCTTTAACATACCATAAATTAACCATCTCATAACTTGACTTCTTTCTAATATTCATTAAAATAAGTAAAAGCTAATTAACATAATAATACGATTTTTCTTAAAACTTTTTCTTGCATAATTCACTTTTTTATTCGTAATATCATTTAAAACGTATTTTTATTAAGTAGTCTTTATTAAAAAGATATAATTATTCTCATGATGTATTTCATAACTTGAAATTTTATTAGAAAGTGTAATTTTCATTTACTGTCTATTTCTAATTCTATATCATCGAAAATTAGCCTTTACATTTTTTCTAATTACAAATTCATTCTTGTAAAGTATCTATTTTATTTATAATGAAATATATATGAAACAATAAATTTTATCAATAACATCAGTGTAGAGGTTTTTAAAATATATCACTAACATGATAGAAATGAATAATTTAATTGATTTTATAATTAATTCATACGTCCGTTCTTTTATAAAACTTTATACACTTGTAATAAATAAAACTTTAAACACTTTTTACTATGTAATGTTCATATTATTGTAAATATGATTTTTTTAAATTATTGGATGTTACAGGAATGTGGTTGTGATAGCAGTAATTTTGTGTGTATAAAATCAATAACGCTTATACTTATAATATATGCATTTATTCTCTAAAAAAGTGGTAAATATATTACACTAGGTTAGAACACGTAGTGGTATAAAGCACTTATATTTGAAGATATCGCGAAGCTCTAACATGCGCATACAGTACGGCTAGCACGTACACACACACACACACATATGCGCTGTCCACACACACGTACGGCGTCATTAGGCCTATATATACACAGACAGAATAAGAGAGGGGAATAATGAATTATGCCTCGGCAATGCCGAGACACAGCCCATTGTTTCGATTCCAACAAAAATCTATAAAATTTCATATTTAATTTATTGACTAACTAGTATTTAAGTAGTAGCCAATATATGCTTTTGACATTATTTACTTTTGAAATTATTAATTTCATTTAGTTATAAAATTTTTACTTATTTAAATCCTATCTTTATATATTTCAAAAATATATATTTCTATATTGTATGTATTTAAATATTTATATATTAATTCTAAATTATATTAGATTATGCAATATTATCATCAATAATAAATGTTTACTGTATTTAACTCTTTTTTTTTTATTTTTTTCATTTTTTCCTTTCTTAAACTCATGATTCTTAAATACAATGGTTTTTGTTTAATTTATACTAATTATAGCACAATCTATACATCTTTTTTTTATTAACTGGCATTACCTCTCACATCTATTTCATTAAATTAAATTGCTGTCCTAGACAAGTGGCTCAATTTACGATTTCTAATTTAATTCCGTTCTATCTAAAATTAATCGTTTTCTTTCTTCCTTCTATTTTTCTAAATTTTGTATATTTATCTTTTCTGCATTTTGTTTTTTTAAATTAGTTAATTAAAAACAGAGCTTTTTATATAAATAACTTTATTTATAACACAAATTGACAAACAATAAAGTATTATATTAGTCATATGCTAAGCGTATAGAAATATGAACGTTCACGTCGGTATTGAATAATAGACTGCAAATTAAAGAAAGTCGCACTTTTTTCTAAGTTAATTAAACAAGAAAGGGCATTATTTTTAAAAATTTTTAGTAATTCGTTAAATTTTTTTTTATTCTTTGTAAAGATTACTAGATAATCTGTACACTTTAATGATCTTAGTTATAATGTTTAATCTTGAACATCTAAATTTTTTTTATTTTCCTACATAAATGCAGTACTATTACTTTATTGAAATCATAAATATCTATAATAAATTTAGTTAAACTTTAAATTGTCGTAGTACAAATAATAAAGTACCCGATTTTCATATGCATCTGCATATTTTCTATTTATCTATTTTTGCTAATTACTACTTAGTTCTCTATTGTCTTTCTTTAACTGTACACGTAATATATTCTTCAAGATGTAGATTGCATTTATTAACTCTTTTTTTCTAAAACCGAAATGAATAACATCAAATTTTTATGTCTCTTTAGTCTTCTTTTTTTAAAAATTTAAACCGCAATACTGCTGCTTTGTACATCTGTTATTTATTATTACTAAAAATTTTCATAATATTATCAGGCTTGTAGTATTTTTATCTATGTATCTATTATATAGATATTTTTATTTTATACACAATAAATACGATATTATGTAAAATACATTCTTGAACTACATATACAGTTTTTCTTATGGTTAGTTGTCTTCTTCTAATTACAGTATATTGACATACAATAAAAAAACATAGATATTACAGAATCAAGCATATTGTTATATATAAAATTAGAGTAAGTCGGAGCATATATGACCCTAATATCTAGATGTTTGTACTTACTTAATTGTGGGATGTATGAAGCTATGTTATAGTAACCCATGGTTATTTACATCTTTATTTGTAAGAAACATTAGTAAATATTTTACATTATTACATTATTTATCCTGGACCATATTTGAGACTTATAATTTACATAAAACACTAGCATGCATTTTTATTATTACTTTACCATTTATAAGCATTATTATTGAAAGATCGCGGGGAAGAGGGAAAGGGGAAATAATTATCCACTATTCATTATCTTTTATTTTTTTTTTTATTTCTTCAGCACTCTTATAGCACACTTATACTTAGTAATCCGCGTTGGGAAGGTACAGCTGTTCACTCGATGACGAAGGTGACAACGATAACTGTCCCTTTTTCGTCCTCTTGTCCCTTATATAAAGTCAGTAGTTTTTGGCCACGGGCTGACCTTACATGGTTGTTTTTGGATCGTTTGAGAATTAACCGATCCGGTGGGTAATTAAGGAAAATTTTTCCTGACGCTACCCGGGTTTGTCGTTTACAACTCGGTATGTCTCAGTACTCTTTGTATAATTTTCGTAGATTTATTCCTATCTGTTTTCTTCTTTTGTCTCAACTTTCTAGTATATTTGTCTGCCTTTCATTCCTATCTTTAAACATTTATTTTTCTCTCTTCCATATGATTTTGTAGAAATCACAGATATACTTTCTCTTCTTTTTCCAAATATAATTCCAGTCTTTACTTACGTCTCCTGAAAATCTACACTCCGTTATAATGTGTATATTGGTTTCCAGTTTTTCTTGACATAACCCGCATATTTTTTCCTGCTCCGTCAACTAATATTTGTGTACTCTTGCTTCACTATCCAGTTTGAATATTGCTAGAATTTTCAGGTCTTTTTTGCTTCACATTCCTCTTCTGCTTTGTAAATACTTTTCTCACTTGTCAATCCTTCTATGATTTTTTTTTAGCTTCTGCTTCATAATTTGATTTCTCTATATTTCCTATCCATTTCTGTATTTGTTAGTCTTCCATTATGCTTTCTACTTCCTTCGAAATTTTCTTTCAGTAGCACTGCGACCATCCGAAATTTTCCCAAAAGTTTTTCCTTCTCTTCCTGTACTTCTCTTTTTCCCTTCCATGCTTTCGCTTCTTTTCTACCTTTTTATAAATTTATTTTTAGCATTCTTTAATTAAATCTATATTGACATATTCTCTGATTTTCACCTCGAAGCTTATTACTATTTTCATTAATTTTATGTATAGGCTATTTATTTTTAGTTCCAGCATAAGCATATGCTCGGGAGTGTTTCTATTATACCTAATATTCATTCTATCTTACCTCCCTCATCCCCCAATTGCTAAACTGTCTATTAGAATTCCTTTGGTGAGGCCATAAAACAGTTGAATTTTAACTTTATGTTCTGCTTAAAATAATTCTCAACCATAACCCAGACTCTTCACAATACCATGTTTACTTTTCTTGATAACTTATTAGTATACTTGGCTTCCCCGTTATTTTGGGTGAATTTGAATCTCAATGTACGTTTGCCGACTTTTTCTATTTGAATTCCTTTCCAGTGTATCTCCAGCTTCTTTCTTTTTGAGTCTTTTGTTTTGTAGAACATGATTTTTATTTTTTCAGTACTTATTTTCTAGAAATCTCCTAAAAATCTTTACAAATTCCTTCGGTTCCTCATTGAATTTGGCTAGAATCACAGTATGATTTGCATAGGAAATTGATCTTATTTCTTGGTGCCAATCTTAATGCCTGATTTCCTTACTTTTTAAAGTCGTTTAAAGGTTTATGAAACTTATGTTTAACTGTCTACTATATACCTCTTCCTTTCCTACGAATTCTATTTCTTTTATGTTTTTTTAAAAAACTTTTTCCGATTTATTGTTCTTTGCTTATTTTGTTTCCATTTCCGTTTCTTTTCTTTTTTTATTTTTCAATTGTTTTGTATATATATACATATTTTTTTTAATTATTATATCTTTATATTCTTTCTTATATTTTATGTTTTTCGAAATTTTTCGAAAAATTTACAGTCTACTATTTTTCAATATTTATCCTATTATTTTACACTCTTATTTTTATATTACTATATAATTATTAATGTTTTTTATAAATTTTTTTAATAATTTTTTAATATTTCTTCTATATTCCTTCTTTATTTATATCCGAATTCATATTATTCAATTTTTTATGAATTTATTGCACTGGGAAATTTACATATTTTTTCTAATAAATTTTTTTTAATAATTTTTAATTGCTAATAAAAATTTCTCTGACTCTATTTGAAAATGGCTCAAACTGCTCTTAAGATTTTGAAAGTACTACTACTTAATAAGGTGAATAATGAGGGTTATTGAAAGATTACAAACTTCTTAGATTGAATGCATTTTATTTACATAAATTGTTAATGAATAAAACATTTATACAAATATGAATATTTATACTACTTTATATTGCACTGTAGAATTTATAGCATTATTTATTGGTATCTATTATATTACGTTTAATTTGATGTGAGTTCGTAGCTTGGTGAAATTCATAATACACTAAAACTGTAATATCCTAATGATCTATAACACATTAATAATGCATAATGCATTAATGAGTTATAATGTACTGATGATATAATACACTGATGATTTATTGTCTTTGAGTATTTCTATGTATATTTTATAGTTAGATTGCTTAGAAGGTAAATTGTAAAAACATGTCGATGATTTCTTGTTGAATCTTAGTTGTTTAAGTCAATAGGTCGAAAGGCCATTGACTTCTTTGCCACTGATTTCCCGATTTTTATTGAGAGTGTAGTTGAGTATTTAAGCCAATGGATTGTAAGGCCATAGGCTTCTTGGCAATGATTTCGCGGTGTTATTGAGAGTTTGCTTAAAATTTATAATACCTTATATATTATGAGTTTCGTAACTTTACTTACTTGATACTATTTTCATGTTTTCTTGATTTAAAATGAGTTCTAATCTAGATTAATTGTATGTAAATGATATTTACCAAAAGGAAACGTCATTTTCTAAAAAATGGCTGAGTGTACTTTCATGGTGAATTCAAATTCGTAAGCAATGCAACCGTTATTGCGTATAACAATGCGTATGACAAACCAATTATGTCTACTTTTGTTGACTGATGGTTGATCGAAGCGCCACGACAGTGAGATATTGATTATTGATAGATAAATCAAAACTATTCGTAATTGAGTACATGTCACAAGATGGCGATTATGGTCTTAATTATTATGCAATATTGAATAAATTCTTAATATGATTTTCTTAGTAATATTTTTATCTGGTTTTAAATTATTAAAAAGAGAAAATTGAAAAAATAAATATTTCAAAACAACCATATTGCACTATAAAAATTAGAAATTAAACTAATAATTTTTTTATATTAATTTTCTTAATTCCAATATAATTATAATCATTAATTAATTTTCGGAATACTTATATTACCTTAAATAATTTCCAAATGTACAACAAACTGGTATGGTTGTTTATATTTATATTGCTTATAGTTTATGAACATTTTTGAAACTCAAGTTTTAAATAATTTTAATAAATAATTTTTAACAAACAAAATAAATTTTTTTAATGTAATAATTTTTCATCTATATTTATTGATTATTTATCAAGACAATTAATATAAATAAACTTAAAATAAAAAAGAAATTTAATTACATTATGTAATTTAATCAAAACTATAATGTTTCTAAATAACCCCTGCTTTACTTTGCAGTAAAAGGTTATAGTACTTTTTGAAATCGTTTTTTAAAAACTCAAAATATATTTTTTAGTGCATGATATAAAATATAAAATAGCCGTAAACAATAATTTAAAAAGAATACAAGGAATACAATTAGTATAAAATAACTTATTACATATTTCTTACACTTACTTATTAGAAGCTTAAACATAAAAGTGCGTCCTGATGCGTGTTAAACTGGCGCTTTATCTTGTGTTCGTAGGGAACTTGTTGACGCCGAGTGCTACAAGTATGCATATGACTTCATTTGTCAAGTATTGCAGCCTTCTTGTCTCGACCTCAATGAAGATGAAGATATTTCGAATCCACCATGTCGTAGCTTTTGTAAGGAATTCTGGGCCGGGTGCGGTAGCCGTTTGACGGAACGGCTTCGTATTGCTCTTGATTGCTCTAAATTTCCTGAATACATGGATCCTGGCAGCTGCAGATCAAAGCCTGGTAAAACTTACCGAGTAATTATAGCTATACATATACATGTGTATAAAAAGTAAATCATATTCTGGTTTTATTCACATCAATAATCTAAATAGCCTAAATTTTTAAAGATTTGTATTCTGGAGTTTTTCTTTAAACAGTATTTTACGGTGTTAAATAATATCCAATACTAATGACTTGTTTTGTACAGTAACAATATATATATATATATGTGTGTGTGTGTGTGTGTGTAAATCTTCAGCTTCTATTTCGTTTTAATTATTAGTGTGGACTTAAAGATTTCTTAAATTTTTATTCTATATTTGCTTTTTATGAATATATATTAAACCAATTGGATATATCAAATTTTTCAAAAAATATTTAAATTCGTTTTAAAAAGTTATATTTAAAGTGAAGAATAAAATCTCATTTAAAGTAATTTGAAAAGTTAAAAAGTCTATTGCTTTCTATAGGTTGCATTCGAAAGCTAAAG
Source organism: Platyscapa corneri (assembly GCA_018907185.1). NCBI lineage: Eukaryota > Metazoa > Arthropoda > Insecta > Hymenoptera > Agaonidae > Platyscapa > Platyscapa corneri. The sequence goes on along the minus strand of JACCHW010000177.1, from coordinate 83,372 downwards.
GAAAATGGGCTATCATCGCGCATCTGTGATGGAGTCATTGATTGCTCTGATTTTTCCGACGAAAAGGACTGTAGCTATTGTCATGAAGGTTACGTACATTGTGGAATTGGCACGGTCTGTATCCCACGGATACGTCACTGTGATGGTAAAATTGATTGCCCTAACGCCAGTGATGAAAAAGGCTGTTGTGAGTATTTATCCCTTTCACTTTTTCATATAAAGCACGACCGAATTTACTTATCAAAAGAAATACCTAACAAGATATTTCAAAAAAACGAAAAATTTAAATTCATTTTGAAACACATATTATCGGATAATCTTTCATATTTTAAAAATTATTATTGTTGACAACAGAAATGCCCGGACACCGATTTCGCGGTACGGCCGTCGGGTAGAGCTTGCGTGAAAACAATAATAAGTAAACAAAATATCAACGCGTCAGTTCTCTATGATTCAGATTGCATATAAACAAGTTACTTCGCACTAATTTGAAAATAAATAAGGAATAAAGTCTGTAGGAAATAATGTAAAAGGGGAAGATGGCGGTAATATAAGTGGTCCAGATGAGCTATTTTCCAGCTTTACGATTCGATCCTTGTTGAAATCGCGTCGTAATTTTACGCTTCCTCCGCCCTTAAATCCAAAATTTGTGTTTTTTGTTAAAGAAAATAACCGAGTACCGAGGAAATAAACAGTTTTAAAACAGTTATTAAATCACTTATTTGTTGTACCTTAATCTCTCTTCTCCACACGATTCGGGTTTCACAATTAGTAGTATTAATGTAATTTTTACCCGAATAAAATCCACAATTTTTTCATAATTACTATTTTTTAAATAATTTTATTAATTGCTTTAGCTCTATAATATTATGTGTAAGAAATAAAGTAACGTTACCAAACTTGTTTTGATGAACTTTTTCATCTATTGTTGTTCAATAAAATAATTTGTACAATCATTTTAAAAAATAAATATAAACTTAATGAAGTCATATCAGGTTATTTAATTTGATTAAAAAATATTTTATAAAAGAAACTATTATTGAGAATCCATTCTAAATCTAATAAAAAAATAATTAAGTTTATTAAATAATTATAATAATACTTATAAATTTATAAGTAAATATAAATTGAAATATAAAAATTATTTTCCTACCTGCTCTTTTAAATTTATATAAGAAAAATTTTAAAGCTTTGTTTCTCATTTTTTATTAAAATAAATAATTTGAAACATAATTAAAAAAGTCTTTAATTGATAAATATTAATTAACATTTACAATAAATATTTATTAATATTAATTTTTGAAATTTGTAAACTGATTTTTTTAATGATAAAATACTGTTTTTAAATGAAATTTAATTATAAATCTTAAAAAATTCTAAAAATAATTTATTTAATACGTAAATACATTTATTATACTTAAATATATATATTAAAATTGATAATTAAAAAAATATTAATAAAAAATTTTTTATTATTTATAATTTCTAATCTTATTTTTGATATTTTTAGTATTTTTTTAAAAAAAAAATTAAAATTCTTGGTTAAAATAATATTTTAAACAAAACAAATTTATTTTAATTTTAAAAGATAAAACTTATTATATCATGATAATAATCAAATAAATTGAATTCTTAAGTATTTATACACTAAATATTTTTCATTTTATTAAATAATAGTATAGAAATGTATGAACAAATATAAACTAACTTGCTTATTATGTAAATAAAAGAATTTCTCAGTATAATTTAAAAAAATTAGCATTTAGAAGATAAAAAATAGTGAAAAACACTATCATTAAGCATCGTGTAAATTTGGGGATAATAATAAGATTAATATAAAAATTTTGATTAAATATTAAATTTATGTCTGAATTATAATTAATGTATATAAACAACTAGTTAAAATTTTAATCAATTTTCTGTGTAAATTGAAAAACTTATTCACAAATAGCGCAAGTGTATCAATGCTCCTGGTTAAACTATGAGATAAAATTACTTATTATAAGTTTAACGTAAAAATGCAATCCATTCATAAATAAATACGTATATAAACACATAAAACATAATAATTGTATTCGTATTACATAGTATCACTAGCAGCCAGCATAAAATCGCTGTTATTGCAACCAATGGACAGTGTTCATCCTATGAAGTATACCAACGAAGGGTATATTGTGTTTAACGAGAAGGGGATCATTGGCAAAATTTGTACAGAAAACTTAAACAATACTTTATCAGAAAGAAAAATAAATTCTATTCTTCAGTCGACTGCTAGTTCGCTCTGTACCCTCCTGAATTTTGAGTGAGTATATTTACAAATTATTATAAGATAGATAGATATAGATTATTCCAATAAATAAGACTTTGAATATACAAATTGTTTATATATTTTAATTTGATTTTAAGAATCATTCACTTTTTATTTAGGATTAATATTTTGATAACCTATAAAGTATAAGTAAAATTTTTTTATGATTTGATTTTATGAAAAGCTTCAAAATTTAATCACTTTTATTAATATTGAAATATATTTTACGTTTTCAAAATAAAAGCACTCTTTTTCTTCAAATTATTATTATTAAATATCGTTATTAACGTTGTTATTAATATTGTTTATTAACTAAATTTCTTTTTTTTATAACAGCATCGGTAGTTCTTTTCTATGTTCTTTGTAATTTTAATACTATCTATGTTTTTAAAACTTTTCATAACTTTTTTTAGTCAAGATTTATATACTTCTATGATATGTTTTATTAAATTTACTATATTATGTTTTTGTGATAATAATATTCCTGTTTATATTTTTTAATACAAAATAATTAAAAACTAAAACAAATTTCTTTAATTAAAAAAATTATAATAAAACTATTCTCCTTCTCTCTCTCTCTCTCTCTCTCTCTCTCTCTCTCTCTCTCTATATATATATATACTATATATATCTATATATATATATATAAGTTTTATTAAGCTTTTATTAAATATTTAAATTTCTCTAATTCGATATGCAGCGGTATGAAGTCCGTCGAAATACGCGTTGACGAGGAGGAGAATGTACCATACGTCCTCATGCAAGATCCTTTAGCAGCGGAAATAACTTTTATTAAAGCAATATGTCCAAGTAGACAAGTTATGTATGTTCACTGCACTGATTTCAGTAAGTTAAATATGGTAGTTTATTCAATAGAATTTTTAAGCTAGTAAAATTATTTTTCAGAACAAACTTCTTAATATGTTAATTATTTTCTTAATTTAATTTTCCAATTTTTAATGTCTTTTGAAAATAATAATGATTTTAAATCTACGCGATTAACACACGATTAATAGTCTACTTAATGTGAATAATTTCAAGTATTAGCACATATAAAACGTTAATATTTTTTAAATTAATATGCTCATGATTTATATTTAGGAATAAACCACAAATATAGTGTTTTTATTTCTATTAAAAAAAATTCAAGTAATTCTTTTGATTTTGTTAAATATTAAATGAGAGTTGAATATAATTGTTTCCTAAAAAACATCACTTACCGAAGGATATTTTCGATATTTTATAAACTAAGATATTCTATACAATCAATGAATTATTTTATCTATAATAATGACTAATTGAATATAATATAAAATATTAGATTCTAATAGTAAAAGTAAAAAATGTAAGATACATATATATATATCTGTGACTATTTAGTTTGTAAAGGAGTCAGGACGTGAAGGTTATCAAAATTGCTTTTTTATGTATTAAATTTTAAAATCTTATTTATTTAAAAGATTTATAAGTTTAATTTTTTACAATTTAATATAAAATTTGCTTGATTAAAATAGAATTTGCAAATATTAAATTATTTACTCCGAAAGTTACAGGTTTAGATGCGTAATATCAAAATGATTAATGCTGAATGCTACTCCAGTACGGTAGTCAGGGGTTTTTATAACATTTAATTATGATTGACAAAATTTCGCACTTCGCAGTTAAATTTTGGAACGGTAAATATAAATTATTTGAGAGTGTAAGATTTATAGAATGTCACATAACTTTTCGGCACTTATAAATCTAAATGTTTTCTTGATAGAGTGTCGAATGAATAGAGTATGTGGTCATGTCATAAACATATTTTGATATGAAAGTACGCATTCATTACGCAATAACTGCATGTATAAAATTTGGCGAATGAACTTTTCGGAAGAGATAAATATCGATAGATAGATCTATACTTTTCTCTAGAGTCATATTTTAATTGCTTGTAACTATTTCAAGTGCATGTTTTGTGTCGGTGACGGATAGTCGGCGTCTTGTAGTAGATACGCATAGGCTTGAGATGCTCACTCGGTGGAGGGGCGAGAGCGCTAGCACAGTCGTATAGATATATATGTGTGAGCAGCATAAGAATACCTCGGTATGGTACAAGTTTTATAATAAATATTTTTAATTTATTCTCTACCAATGTATTATCTATGTATAGAAAAAAAAACTTTTCATATTACTTGTAAACTGTTATATATCAATGAAAAGAATTACGAGATGATGAGATATGAGTTTTATTTCATAAATATTTTTTATACATTTCATATTCATATTTCACTATAATCATTGTTCGCGTATGAAAAATTTAAAAAATCATGAATATAATATTAAGATATTAGCATCTCAACAGTACGTTAATAGATTTTTTTAATTTTTAATCTAATAAAATCATAATAATCTATATTTACGTGATAATATTTTCATCGTGATCTCTTCGTGATAATAAGTATAATAATAATTGCCTGTATAACTTTTAAGATAATATTATCATTTTGAAATAAAAAAGGATATTGAAAAATAAATTAACAATGACAAAACACAAAAATATTTTTTTGTTTGCCTTGATAATGGCGCACAAGCTATGAAAGAAGCTTTTTTAGATTGTTTTTCACATTCCTAAGCATGCGGGATTCAAGCTGCTGTCTCGAATACTAATCCTGAAATGAGCAGAAGTATAGATAAAATTTCTGGACCGGGTGATTGGCCTTGGCACGTAGCCCTCTTTAAAGAAGACAATCACGTTTGTGATGCAACACTTGTCGCTACTAATTGGTTACTCACCACCGCGTCCTGTTTTCAAGGGTAAGTTTTGTTTGTATATATTCTGTATCGTCTAGTGAGACAAACAATCTTATTTCTTGAGAATCCGGTAATTATTTAAATTCTTTGTTAGATGTAAAACACATTGTTTAAGATTACCTTATTTAAGAGCCCTTTTTGTTTCAATTTATTTTACTTGTGAAAAGAGTCTCTATGTATAATAATTTGTACATATAATACACGGTGTAATACGTGCTGCGTGAAATTGTAAAATTCCAACGAACAATTCTTTCGAATATGTAATCATTTTCATACGGTAAAATCATTGAATTTTCATAAATATTTTTCATTTCAAGATTGATTCATAAATTAAATAACAATGCAATTCAATTGCAAATTGACAATGCTTACCTTATCCATTTAGATAATATATTATACAATATAATACAATAATGTTATATTATTCCTTGTTTATATTTGTATAATGTACAAAAATTTCAATAAGCAAATAATGAGAATTCTGAAAATTAAAAATTTTTTAATAATTTCGTAAAAAAACCACGAGATTTCACAATATTATTATTCAATGAAAATGATATTTATATAATAATATAAGTTTAGAATCACAAAATATATGATAATTATTCTGATTTTTATATAATTGTTAAAAATAAATTCAGACTCTCTAGGTACTTTTTTCATGTTTCCCATATATACGTGTGTAAGGAGTTTATATATGTTGAATAAATAACTAAAGCATTATAACTTATTTGTTTAAGTTGAAATAAGTCTGCAATAAGTTTTCAATATATAGCATGAATTGAAAGAAATATTTAAATCGTATAATCAGAAACCCGGCGGTCTATGCGTTGCTAATGTCAAAATTAACCTACTATAAAAAACATACAATATATTACAAATCAATTTATTATGAAATTTTATTTAATATAACAGTATAATCATAATTTGTAAAAGAAGAATTTCATTCTTTTTAATTTCTAAAATTGAAATATTAAAATAATTAAATTGACATTAAAATTTTTTAAATTTAAATAAAGTAAGAAAATGATCTAGACTACTAAAAAAAGAAATCGTAATTATAATAAATAAAATAACGCTTTTATGAGGAAAAGTCGATGTACCCACACAATACTTCAATCACAATATCTGTTCACATATTTTCAGTTGATCTAACTATAACTGCAATTTGTAACCTGCGATAGTATTTCTTTTAAGCTGTCCTATAGAATCTTCTATTCTATGGAAAATTTTTATATATAATCTTTCCTCGTTCTAATACATTTTACTTTTTTCTCTTATAAGATGCAGTTTGCTTTTTATTCTCTCTTATTTCTTTAAGCGTTGCTACAAAAACTAAATCAGTATTTATACGTTTTCATTCATTTCTCTTTGTTTTTCCCTTTTGTTACAAATTTTCACGTGTACAAGAAGTCAACAAAACATCGCGAGAAGAAATTAGTACTTTATAGTCTACTATATTTATTAAAATTTAATTCCTTGTTAAAAAACATTTGCACTTCAAAATAATTTTATATATCATTATAATTTAAATTTAATAAATAAAAATTATAAAATTTTTTTATAGAGTTGTCGAACTCTGTTAATTAATTAGAAATAATAGATTTTTTAATCAACAACAAATTTACGCACGAAAAGGTATAATAACGTGTAATAATAATTCGTTATTTTTTAATAATTGATTATTTTTTTTAGTTTGCTAAGTTCACTCTCTCACTTTCTCTCTCTTTCTCTCTCTCTCATTAAAATATATCTGTATATACTCACATGTATTTGCAAAAATAATTCTAGAACTTATTTGGAATTTGTAGGCAGCCGCAAGCCGAATGGTCAGCACGTTTTGGTACCATCAGACTAAGTAGCAACTCACCTTGGGAACAGGAACGACGCATCGTAGGAATGGTGAAATCACCAGTGGAGGGTAGTAGTATTGTCTTGCTAAAATTGGCCTGGCCTATAACAGTTTTTTCCGATTTCATTCGTCCGATATGCCTGCCCTTCGGCTCCGTCACTAACTATTCCCAATGCAACACCATTGGATGGGCTACAAGTCGTAAGTTTTTAAATTTGAATAATTTTCCTTAGACTCTAGTATTTCATTTTACCAAAACTAACTATTCTTAAATATTTATTTTGGTAATAAGTTAAGTTAAATACAGATAAAATTCACAGAAAATTAGAATATAAAAAAATATTTTGTCACAAAATCAAAAAGTTTAATGAAGCAATTGATTCTTTTTCAATCATTATTTTTTCTTAAATAATAGTAAGACATGATATAAAAAAAAAACATTTTAAACTCCAAAAACTGGAAAATATTTTAAAAGCTTATAAATTTTACTTATTTAAATTAAAAAATTAATTATTTTTGTAATATTTCCTAACACTTTTGATGTACTGGAATACTTCAGAAATTTTTTTAATTCTCATTATTCTTTAATTTTTTATTAATTTTTTACATATTTTTTTAATCTCTGTTCTATGCGAAAATAATTAATAGCAATTCCTTAAATTGAAAAATATTAAACTTTAAAATTGTTCATTAATAAATATATTTTTAACATTTCAAGTAAACTAATTTATATTCATTTAAATTTCAGTTAATTTTATACCGTTTTTTTATTATTGTTTTATTAAAAAATATTCGACTATCATAATATGTTTTCATGTTACTATATATTAATATCTTTCATTTTTATATCTAAATTGTATTTAGGTATTTAGAAATGTTGATACATTTTTCTATATTTTTTCTTTCTACTTTTTTCTAAAATGAAATTCTCTTGTTTTTTCATTTTTTCTCTTTTTGTTTCAATAAATTCTGTATATATCGAATCATTTTTTATAAATTTCATCCAATTTTTATTTTAATATTTATTTTATATATTCTACTGGTTATTTTTCCCCGAATATTATACATATATTTTCAAAAAGTTGAAGGAGTAATAATATGTATAAAAAATAATAGATGAAAGTGTAGAATAATATATATATATTTATATTTATGGAATTTCATATATACAATAAAAGAAAAAATTTTAAAAAATAAAATTTTATAAAAATGAACGGATGTGTGAAAAAAATAATTTTTAATTTTGGTTTTAATGACAAAACAGGGGAAGAAAAAAAGAAACGAGGAGTGTTATAGGAGTGTAAAACAGTTTAAGATAATACATAAGAAAAAGAAATTAATATCAAACAGTTTAGACAGGAAGAAAAAGAGCGAAGAAGCAAAAATGTAAGAAGAAAAAATGAAAAAAAAATAAGAAAGAATGAATTATAAGTGAGAAATTCAATAAACACGAAAAAGCAGTATTATAATACCTATAATAAAAAATTTTGCATGCTTAGTAGGTATGAAAGCTGTATTCGAAAGAATACAGTGAAAAAAAATATGGAGACACTTGAAAAAAACAGGTAGACAAATATATATTTAACTAAATACATAAAGGAAATATATATAACGATAAAAATAATAGTATAATCAGATAAATATTTAAAATTACAGTCATATTAGCAAATAATGATTATGGAATGAAATAATTGGATGGAAAGAATTACTAAGCATCTTTAAAAATTACTTAACAAGAAAAGAGCTATAACTAAGAAATAGAACTAGCTAGACTAATAAAATAATAAAGAAAAAAAAATGAACTTGACATATATATGTATATAAAAAATATATACATCCGCACACGCGCGCGCGCGCACACACGCATATATAATATATTTAGACAGCTACGAATTAAATAAGAAACAAAGAATAAACTAAATATAGATTCAAGAATAAATATAATAGGTATGGTGCATTGTGACGAGATGGTTCAAAACAGATAAGAATAAATTATTTTATGAACTAGTTAAAAATCTGTTATATACCTAAAGAGCTACTTATATACTCTTAGATAAAACTATTAAGAAAATATATACAAACAGAAAATAGTTAATTTTAATTTTTTTCTGTTTATGTATATATATATAAACAGAATATATGTTATATATATATATCATATTAGAACTTATAAAGTTATAGAAAAGTTTTGTTATTTAATGATTAATAATGTTTTTTTCACAGGTGATATATTACAAAGAGTACAGCTAAGGTATACTGCAATGGAGAAATGCGAAAATATTAGTATAGCTTCAATGAATAGCATTTGTACTGAAGCTTTTTATTCAATAGATGATTGTACAGTGAGTATTAAACTAAATATTTTCAAAAAAATTGCTTTATATTATAATAACAATAAATTTTGATATATAAAACAAATAACGGTAAAATAACAATCAATCAAATATTTTAGCTTAATTATCGCACAAATATATGTAAAAATATATATCCTCATTTTTAATAATAATTATTAGTAAAATTAAACTATTAAAACAAAAAATAAAAAATTTTATTCTCTTATATATTATGACAATATTTTCATAAAAAAAGTGTTTGTTACCACGACAGAAATATTTTTATATATTTAACTCAATTATTTCCTTTTAAAATGATGGATCAGAGGTAGCATGGATAACGTTCTATCGTGGGGATAAATTTTTTATGTTTGTACAATGCAGTGTAAAAATAGTGGATTAGCAGTTTAATTAAAAATAATAGGTAAAAATAGAAAAAAATAAGTATGAAAAATGCAAAAGATTTATAAAAAATAAAATAGGAAATTTTAATTCAGGTGATCATAACAACATTGAATTAAATAATATGTGATAACCAAGAAAGTTATAACAAAATATTTAGGGGAGAAATAAATCTCACGGGACGAGAAACAAAAGTTGGAATTGGCTTATAATAAATTAGAAAAAGAAGAATAGTAGGAAAAATCATAAATAATAAATATTGTCATAAAAAACAAAATTAATTAGGAAGAATACACAGAGACACGAAGATAAAAATTAAAAATTTTTTTTTTAATTTAAATATAGGTAAAAAATAAAATTAAAAACAATTAAAATGATGAAAAGAAAAATTAAAAAAAATGCAAAAAAATGCTACAAAAATATGAGCATACACTAAACTAAAAAAGAAATATTGGTAGAAAGAGAAGAAGTAGATGAACAGAGAGTATCTGACGAGATTAATGAGTGAGGCTTCTAAAGGAAAAATTATGCATACATTTAAATTAATAAAATGAAGCATACGTCAATGTCCTATAATCTTTTTCCTATATTATCTTTTTTTTTTATAATTGCTTTAATGGCACTTTGATTTATATATATAGCTATCCTAGCTTTTTCATAGTTAATTAATAAGAATAATGATAGATAGTATCAGCAATATTAAGAACGTATTTTGTATTACTAAGATAATCTAGATTACCATTTTTGCGGTATTTTTTTATCATATTACTATAAATGAATTTTAAATGTTGCTATAGTGCACATAAATTATGATACATGTTTTCTTAAATATTCAACTAAACCGAAAAATTTATGTATTTATTTTATGTTATTTAACTTCAGATTTTTAGTTAAGAGATTAAACTAATTTTTCATATTATTTTTTCCGCAGAAATATCTGAATCTAATTAAATTAATTTTTTTAAGCAAAATTTACACTTTTCAATTTTTTAATTTTTATTTTATACTTATTTTGAAACTCCTTAAATTTCCCCATAATTTTATTTACTTTTAATAAAACGCCATCACACGTCTAAATATTTTTGCTTTCAATGCTTGTCGTATTACTTTTTGAAAAACTGTTTATGAATATTGCAAAACAACAAATTATTAAACAATATAAATGGTGTTGTTCAATTATGTCAGCAAATAATGGAATTTATAAAAATGTTAATTTTATAACTAATAAAAATAAAAATTTATTCGTTTCAATGTATCTATTTGATTTTCAATCGGTGAAAGTTTTTATATCCATTTATGATCTTATTTAACCAACAAAAAGCCACTGCCAAAATTTTCCACGATTTAGTTTCAAAAACAGATAACCTAGACTTAAGGGCGAGAAATTACTTTCTCTAATAATTCTGCTCTCCACAATTGCAAGAATAATTTATTTTATTATTTTCATTGTGTTCATTTTTTAACATTTAGTAGAATCTAATTCATATCAATTATTAATACATAAATAAATTATCGTTTTGATTTTATTTAGTGAACTCAAATAGGATACGGCAAAATTGACTATAGGCAACATTCAGCAGTAATTCGCTATTCATATTATTTATGCAGTAATTTTATAATATTAGATATATTTTGCTCTTACATTTATAATGTAAAAAGTATGTTTGTTAATCAACTTTAGTTATGTCTATAATTACTTTTTTTCTTCTACATTTTTGTGTTAACAGTCAGTTCAATTACTTCAGGGTTTAACTTAAACTTATTATTATTAATTAATCTTACACTTATCGCGTTTTGTCAAGTCACTATATTTTTTGATCGTACCTTTGCTTTTAAAATTAAATATTAAATATACTCTATATTTCAACCTTCTTCTACCTTTCTTTTATAGCAGTATGCTTTATTATCAATATAATTAATTACGAAACATGTATTTAATACTTCTAGATGTTTACTTTTCTGTTACTTTTGATTATCAAAGACTCTTGACATAAAAAAAAATCGACAACTTTATTCTCTAGTATTTCTGAATTTATTTTTAATTATTAACTACAGAAAACTTTTTAAAAAAATCACTTTTTGAACAATTACTGAAGTTTACTTTTTTAGAAAATTTTGACAATGATACAAGAAAATCTTCTTATAGATTTAGTAAATTATTATATCTTGACGCTAAATTTTAATTTAAATTTAGTAAAAGATAACTTAATTTGTATATTTCGGTCATATACAATAATACTGCACATATCAAACTTCTTGATTCACTACATAGTGGACATTTCTCACTGTTGTATGCTAACAAAAATTATGCATATTATATAAACTATATATTACTGTACTGCACTTACATTATAATCTAATTTTCAGTTATACAGAATTATAGAATATAGAATATACCCAAGATAAACTGAGATTGGACTAAAAAATTTAAATTATTGACTATACTTTTTAATATTGAGAGAGACAAAAGCTGCGGATTTTTTAAAATAGTATTTCAACAATTTCATATAACCATGAATTTAATTCTACAAAATAATGCAACTTTTTTAATATATAATTATAAATTTTTAGATGTTATTTCTCTCGTTATATAGAAAAAATTTTATTTTTTATATAATTATCACACCATCATATAATTAAATAATTAAAAAGATTTTAACATAAAATTGTATAATTTTTATGTAAATTTTACAAGAATATATTAGTTTGAATTTTTTAAAAATTAACTTTTTCCGATGTTTAACGATATTTTTGTAAATAATGAGAAGCATAATATTTTATTTAATGATTTGTAGATTTAAATAAGAGATACCACCTATAAAGATCAAATTCTCTTCAAAATAACTATTTCAGTTTTTTCAACGGCTGGGCTGAATATCTAACGAATTTTATGATCGATACGCATTGTGTGAAACAAATTTAATAAAAATATATAGGAAATCTTTCTTAAGTTGAACTTTATTCTGATAATAACTTAACATTACGCAGATACTTAAAAGTACCTGTAATTTATTAACCACAACTAGGTAAATTAAATAGTTATACATAAATAAGCAGACAAGAATTTTCTAAAAATATTCAAGCTTTAAAAAAAAAACAAGTAAAACGTAATCTACTTAAAAAGCAATGAAAGCATCTTAGTAGATATACACCTTCGTAAGCATATTGAAAAGCACATCAACAAAAGATCGATTTTTGCTTTAAACGATAAATTTATTTTGGTTTGTCTCTTTTCAGGAGGAAGAGTTTGCGGGCAGTCCAATGCTATGCTTTCAGACTGATAATCAAAGATGGGTCCTCGTAGGAGTCGGTAATTGGCGCATCGCCTGCTCCAAATCGGGCAATGGGCGACCACGTCTCTATGATCAAGTCTCTTCTAATCTACCGTGGATTAAGTCCGTAATTGACTAAAGAGTAAATTTAGAGTAAATTTAGTTATCAGCTAATATCTGTACATATAAAAAATACTACGACCTCTACATTTGATTATTGTTATTTCCTTAACCACGTCAAAAACACGGTGCTCTTTTTCATTTTTATTTGCCTCCTAACAATGTTAGTACGAGCTATACGTAATTACAGCCAACTTCTTTTATTTGTATTTTTTCCTCTGTTCAGCTTCAATATTAATTACAATTTGATGAAGTATACAGCATCAATCGATTCGATTAATAGATTCGACGGAATTAAACTGGTGATTTTTGGCTTTTTACTAAACTTTTAATTTTTTATTAGTACTATTTTAGTTTATTTCTTTATTTATGTAAAAAAATGATTGAAAAAGTAAATTTCGAATACATGTAAAAAAATTCAACTATAATTTAATAAAATCACACTATGCATTAATTAAACTTGGTTTAATGCTTACATCTTTATTAATCAATAACAGGCATTTCTACATAATAAATTTTAAAATTTTCTTATATTTTTATGTATATTTTTAATATGTTTAACAGAATATATATTTCCAAAGTGAATTACATTTAGCATACAAAATCACATATAACCATAAATGAAATTAAAGTACTTCTTTTAATTTTTAATTATCTAAGTAATATATAACATATATAAAAATATATATAAAGTATTATTTTATATTTCCTTATTGTATATTACTTCAATATAAGAAATAAAATTTTTTTTAATATTTTGAAATATAGTACAATTATATAAATTTAAATTACTATTTTTAAATATTAATTACTTTAAAGATGGATTAGTTTCTGATATTAATAGTTACTAATATTTAATAAAAACTATATACGTAAAATTAAATATTTTACGTATACTTGAAAAGTTGAAAAAGTAAGCAGTAAGTAATATTAACCAAAAAAATAAATTAAATATCTCTATAAGATATAATTTAAAAAATTTTTAAATTGAAGCTTACAGATTGTTAAAATAATGTACTGTATAAAATATAATTAAAAGCAAGTAAGATATGTATGTTTGTATTTGAGATGATTAATAGCGTATTAAATTATATTAAAATATATTATTATATAATATTTGACAGTGTAGACATTTTGTATGATTTATATGTATGTTTTATAATCGACTACAATATCATAAATAATATATCTATGTATATACTCATGGAAAATATGTTATAAATTTTATTATGACGAATAAGAAAATTTATGAAGTACTATTTTATATTGTTGTTATCAAATATCTTATGTAACATAGTTCTATAAATTATTACATCATTAATTGTAAAAGGTATAAAAAATGTCACAATTCGACCCAGGAAATGATTTTTTTAGAATTTGTCATTAACTAAATACAATATTTATCCAATCGAATAATGTAACTATTTTTATAATTTTTATATAAAATAAGTGTGTTGATAAAACTACAGTATTTTCGTGTAATTTTTTTCCTATTTTTAATTTAATAATTTTTTTATATTACCATAAAATCTGCTAACATAATTTATATAAATAAAATTATCTTTCTTTTAAAATAGAAACACTACATCTTTAAAGAATTAACAATATTAATCAACAATGTATAAATAATATAAATATATTACTGTAACCTGGCATATAAGAATTATTCAGTGTACATTTTTAATTATTTGAAATTGAATTTTCTAAAGGTATTTTATTATTAATTTACTACTTTATATTAATGTAGATTATTATATAAAAAAATATATTTTTGAATATAAATTATATGCATCTTGAATAAAAACGAATTAAATACTCAAGACTTATATTTATAGTACAATTAAATTTAAATTTACAAAAATAAAGAAATAGTAAAATGTTGAATAAAATATGCATTTTATTTAATACATTATATAAGAAAAAAATAAATGAAAAAAAAATTCCCCAAGTTTTCTGCAGGCAAATTTTGCTTTTACATAAACATTTTTTATGTACGATTATATTTTTATAAAACATACTAGTTAATTAGATCAATCTTCAAAAACTGAAATTAAATATTAATTTATCTTTTAATTAATTGTATTATTGCTTTTCATTATTTTAAATAATATAACTATTAATTTTAATTATTCTAATTTCAAAGAAAATTGTAACATGTATTATTAATTATAGAATAATTATACCTATCACTTATTTTAAAAGACAAATGTACTTCTTATAGAATCATTAGAAAATTTAAAAAATAATTTATAATGAAAGCAAATTAATGATCATTATGTAAATTTGATATAATATAATTGGAATCTACATTATATAAATTGTACAAAAGTGTTCAGTTACGAGTTCAGGTAGTTTTTCAAATTCACAATCATGATCTAATGCAAACATAAATTCATTGAAAAACTAATAGCAGATAATGAGGAATACATTATTTTATTTCATGATTTGCCAATTTAAATAGGAGATATCACTTTAATAGACACTACTTATAAAGTTAAAATTTTTTATCTAAAATTACTTTTCTAGTAATAATTTAGCTAATAATAACAAAAGGAATTATTTATTAGATTTATCTCATTTTCTTTATCCCATCTCCGAAACTACGAATAAAATTTTGAGTAGTATTTAAATTTGGCGGACTTTCCTCCCTACAATTTGTTTTAGCAGACAGCCCCCATCTTTAATGGGAAAGCTTTTTTTTCCTAGTGAACTTTAGTGATTCTTTATTGACACTTGAAATAAAGTATTTGTTCATTCGTGAATTTTCATTATTTTCAAGATAAAAATTTTATGTTTCTTAGTATTGTTATCTACGTTTAATCAAAATAATCTTTTTTTTTATCATTTGAGTTTCTATTTAAATGATAATATTTCAAAAATTAATTTTATAAATTGAATGAAATCGATTTGCAAAGAACAATTAGTACAAGTAATTCGAAATTAATTATTAAAAATTAATGTCTAATAAAAACTGTTTAACTCAATACATTATTCACGATTGGCTCATTTTTTATAAAGCAATATTCGTAAAAAATCACCTAAACTGAAAATTGTTGATCTAAAACGAGTACTTGAACGCTGAGTAATTGGAAACATAATGATATCATTGGGTAAGCCTACAACATGTAAGGATGCAATAAAACGCTGGGAGGAGGAAAATAGAGCTACCGATGTTGCCGCCACGATGGAAGTCAACTTGGATTTCCAATGGCCACCAATCGAACGCATGGACAATTCTTTAGCTATCTTCGTCAAATGTGAGCGACTTTCTCTTTCAACCAACAAGATTGAAAAGATTGCAGGTTCGTTAAGTAAATTATTAATAAATTAGGCAATGAACTTCCAAATCATTTTTATTTAACGATTCACTCGTTGCTATTTTATTCATAAAAAAGTAAATTCTTTTTTCTCCTCTCATATGATGTTCAATAAAGCGAAATCGTGTAAATGTAAATCTTTAAATTTTTACGTTTTAAATCTAAGATTATAGATTAAAATTTGAATTTATAAAAAAAATTAAATTAAAGTTAACGAAAGTTTATTTAATTTTTCTGGTACTTAAATAGCTGCAAGTAAATAATTTTATATTATAAATTTTTTGTTGCATTACAGTATATTACATTAATGACTAAGCTAATATTTTTCATGCTATAGTTATTTAATTGTGATATTTTATTCATAGCATTTAAAATCTTTATAACAATAATTAATGTGTAGATTTTTACCAAAAACTATGTTGATATTTATTAATTAATATTTTGACTCACGATTAGCATAATTTACTAGAAATTTTAACTTTGTGTAAATGTAACAGAAAATAGTATTACAAATGAATAGATCTGCATATTGTAAAATATATAATTAATTGTTTTAATTGATAAAAATATAATTTGAAAAATATTGTAAATATAAAAAACTTATCTTACAATATTTTTATGTAAAATTTTAATAATAATTTATATATTATAGTTGCTATTTTCAAGTTTATCCATTATAATCTTGAAATTTACATCTTAAATTTAAATTCTAAAATAATAATTTTATGAATTATAATTAATTTTAATAATATAACAAATAATACACTTTTTTAATTTTTATACTGGTTTTCTTTAGATTTATATATTTATTTTAGTTAAGGAATTATAAGTTTATAATTTTTTAAAATAAAAATTTCAAAAGATTTATAGATTATTTCATTTAATGTTAAAAACTAAATTCAAATGAAAAGTAAATTGTTATGATATTTTCTTTATTATATTTATTCTTTTACCTAAGTATGTATTATAGTAAGGTCTTTTTAATATATATTTTACCGTGTGTTTATAAAGATTTATTCAGAGTTGTACTACATGAATTTATTTTATATATATTTCATAGTGTACAACAAAATGAAAAATAAAAGATGATCGCATTCACAGATTTGAAGGCCATATTTGTAGGCATAATCCAGTAAGTATCATATACAGAAGAGCATTAAATTTCATGCATATATAGAATTTCAGTAAAACCAAAGTATGGCATCATAGGTTCAGATGTAGCAATAGAATAGAAGTCAATAAAAATATGTTAAAAATAATATTCTCTTATATCAGATTTCAGTTACACTAGTAATATATTCAATATTAAGACTACAATTGATAATCATTCAATACTAGTTCACCTTAAATAAAAATGAGTACCTTAATTTTACTTATATAATATATGAAATTATTGATACGTTCAAACCACATTCAACCAGTAACAAAGTTAATTACTTTCATTCAAATTTGTAGAACAACTTTAATATTATATATACAGTAACTTCGTGCAACATTTAATTTTATAAATTATAATATAAAAATGCCTACCGAATAACAAATCATAAAATATATGGGTTTTATTTAATATTTCAGATTTTTTTTTTACTTAAGTAAAAAGGACTATATACTAAATTAATTTTATTTCTTTATTACATTGAGAATCAAATAAAAGTAAAATAACTTTATATAAACTTAGTTTATTTCATTTAATAAAAGGTTGTTAGTATAAACAAAATAAATAATTAATAATTATTATTATTCTGTATTTATATTATTTTTACTGTATTTAAAATAAATTTCAACAATATTTTTAATGGAAATAGTTATACTTTATTCACTTTTAAGAATATAGCTACGATGTTAATTTTATAAAAATGGAGTTACAATCAATTTCTATCTTTGTTGAAGCAGTATAATTAATCTGTTTTTAAAACAAAAATATTATTTAAGAATATTCAAGAAAAATTTACATCCATTTTTGTAGAATCAATTATTGATATTGCTATTCCAATTGTATATAGTATATCTGTATATACCTCTTATGATTTTTATACTAACTATTTGCATATTTTTTCTTCAACTATGCTTTCAAAATATTAAGTATTTATGAAATACATGTTTCTCGCCCATGTACATACAATTCCTTAAATCACGAAATTAATTCTTCTAATTAGCTCTAAATATGTTTCTGTTTTATCTCCTTTAAAACTGTTAAAATATTTTTAATACTAAATCTGGTTTTTTTTAATACAAAACTAGTGATAGCATTATTATTTTTCTTATAAGTAATAAAATAAAGTAATTCAATTATAATTTAACTTTTAAAACTTGTAAACATTTTAAATAAATATATTTTTCGATTACTTTTCCATTATGAAGTTAATATTTATCTTAACTTAAGGAAGTTCTGGTTTAAAATTTTTAAGTATAATCCATAAATATATTAATCAATAATTATTTTCAATACGTTTTCTTTTTCTTTTTTTTAAGATTTTATAATAATTTTGTATACTGAACCCTAATTTTTGCTATCCATATACTACTAATATACCTATTATATCCATATTTAAATACGATTATTAGGAAATAACGCTTTTTTATATAAATGTAATCATTAAACGATAGATAATGATTTATTCCATGATAATGACTTATTTAAAAATTTGAAATTTATTATTAGTCTATATCATTTATGATCAATTATTTTTACTAAGCTTTGTACGATTAAGCTTTATAACAAATTTGCATTAATTTGATAATTTGATAGAAATACTAAAAAAATAGTTGTATTAGAAAATTATATCTTATCCTTAATTTGTAAGTTTCTTTGTGAATCAAAATTTTTTTAAATATAACACAGCACATAAAATATACTGTTTTCTTATGATCGAAAAAATTTTTTTTTTTTAATTTTATTTCGATATTTCGAAATTAATACAAATTCAATTTTATTACTTGAAAGTAAATATTAGCGAATAAAATATTCTCAACATCTACATTTACAATTTTGCATAAATTTGTATTAAAAATATTATTTAGCATATTATTTAAAATATAGTGTTTAGCTATTCAGGTTATTTTACTTGGTAATCTATAATTGGAGTGGTAAATCTTTTGAAGTAACGGGGAATAATGGTTACATTCAAGGAACAATGATGCGGGGAGGACACTAGTCATCTGATCTTCAACAGTACGACCCCGTTACTCTTAATCACCGTTATGTTGGCTTCGTTGATGATGATCCTGAGAACACCGTATTTACTACCGTTCTCGCTCCTCACAAACGTCATTACGACTATTCGGAGGTGACTTGTATATCAATGCCACTGGAATTGTCAAAAGATGACTATCTAGCTTTTTTACATTTTTTCAAACTCACGATTCATTCTACGCTAAGCAAATTCGTAAAGTAAAACTTTCATTGAAAATTAGTAAAATACCATAAATAACGATAGCGGCCTTTTTTTGTAATATCTGATATATCAGACTAGTTCAAGAAATCCATCACAAAAAAAAAATAAGCCACAAATTGTATTTCTAAAACAACAAAAATGTATATATAGTTCTCTCTAAAATGCCTTGATAGGCAACTATAATGGAGATTCCAAATATACAGAAACATCAGAACTAGTAATTTTGTAAACTGATATTTATCAAATTTTTTATATAATTGAGTATGGACGTAGAAGATTCATAAAAAATGAGCATTCTGTAATTTAAATACATACTTATAAGTATTAAAAAATGCAATCAAATAGTGACAGATATATCGGAACTTATAGAAATTATGTTTTGTAACATTTTTAATTTTTCTTAAATGAAAAATAATTTCTATGTCACATATACAGTACATTATAACATTATAACATTACATTACATGCCGAAAACGATCTAACAGAAGTATTTAGAGTAAAATTTTTTAGAATTAATATCACGAATGTTTAATAATTCTTCCTGCAAGTTACATATATATAATATTAAGAAATCAGCAAATAATTATAATTAACTATGCATCTTCGTATCTTATTCTACTAGTAAGCTTCGCACTAATTTATATATATATATATATATATATATATATATGTTTCTTAGAAATATTTATTTTATTGTAAATATTTAATATAAAATTAGGTATGAAATAAATTTCTGCTTTTTCCAGTTTTTGATATTATAAACAATTGTTTAATTACAATAGTTACAATAAAGTGATTCTACTCAAAATACGCACCATAAAAAATTACTTTTTTATCTTTTAGATAGTAAATGAATTTTATATAAAATCTGATCTTTGGACTCAATAAAATTTTTAAGGCTATTTTCCGATATTTGTATTAGATGTAAAATTTTTCCAGTAATAACTAATTAGTAAAAACAGGTGATAATCTGATGAAGCAATGTTTATTAAGTTAGTTAAGGTGGGAGAGGTAATATTTTCTTTTAAATTTAATTTTTAATGCAAATTTTTAAGTATTTTATGTATTAAATAGTTTTTTCAATTTAAGATCTTTTAATTTTGAATTCACTTATGTTATTTATCAGTTACATTGAAATCACTTTCTCAAATTCTGTTCATATTAACAATTATTCTTTGGCTACATATCAATTTTTTTGTTGGGAATTTTGCAATCATTTTTCCAAAATCATCCTTTGTTGTTCTTTACCTTGTAATATTTCCGGTCGTCATCACTTATGGGTATTCATATAGCAAATGAAGTCTTTCAATGAAAATTTTATTTAAAAGAAGTAGGGCAATAAAATTCTTCAAATGCTGCAAAAATCAATTTTGATATTTTTGATATAATAAATGAAATTTTTTTTCCTTGAAATAAATTTCATCTACTGCATGTAATTCTTACACAGGCTCCTTCAAAATATCTTCTATTTTTCACTAAATTTCGAGAATAGTACCATGTGTCCTGTTCTCGAAAAGGCAGAAGCTTATTTCAATCCTTAATTCATTTTTGTTTTTATAAACTTTGATATTTTTTTTTAATCAAACTAAAAGTAAGA
The DNA here is from genome assembly GCA_018907185.1 of Platyscapa corneri. Classification (NCBI taxonomy): domain Eukaryota; kingdom Metazoa; phylum Arthropoda; class Insecta; order Hymenoptera; family Agaonidae; genus Platyscapa; species Platyscapa corneri. Next base: position 61,983 of record JACCHW010000177.1, on the reverse strand, counting down.
CCAAAAATTAATTTTTATACGTTTAATAAGTATTAAAAAACAAACAAACAATTTAAAGGGTATGAAAATAGTTTTATTTGCCGATTATGATATTTCATTTATCAAATAATTATTTATTTATAGAAGAAGATAAGAACAAGTAAAGTACGAAGTTTAAAGTTTTACTAAACTTTAAAAATTATTTTTTTCAATTTTCACATTTATAGGATACTAAAAAACAATAATTAAAATTTTTTAATAACTTAAGTTAAATCAAATAATTATTTTTATTCCATTTTCATCAAATAAATATATTTAGAACTATAAATAAATGATCAACACAATTTAATTTTTTAATATAAAACGAATCCAAAAGAATCAATATTTTCACAATTTTCATTCCTTCATAAATTTATTACGAAAGTTATTATTGATATATTAATACACAATAAGCGTTTTAAAAACAAATCCTAGAAATATCATATAAAAAATTGTTTAATAGGCGTAAGATTTCACTATTATATTAAGAGTAAAATATGGATTCATTTTACATGTATTGCCCACAGGAATAGGTAGTCTGAAGTACCTGCGTATTCTTTCCCTTAGTCGTAATCAAATCAAGGGCTTTGCCGGTTTGGAAACACTTAGTGATAGCCTCGAACAGCTTTGGATTTCTTATAACTCCATTGAGAAGATGAAGGGGGTGATCGCTCTACGTAACCTGCAAGTGCTCTATATGTCAAATAATCTTGTCAGAGAATGGAATGAGTTTGCGAGGCTTCAGGAACTTCCAAATCTCCGGGACATAGTATTTACTGGAAATCCTATCACTGAGACACTCGAGGTATGTTTTTTCGTATAGATATTAGAATCATTTATAAGTTCGATAGATGTGACAAAAAATTGATGATGTTGCATTTGATACATGCATATCGATAGACGCCTATTTAATGTCTATTGACGACATGATCCGTAACAACAACATATGAAAATTTATTTTAAAATTACTACAAAATTACTACCATTATTTCAAGGAATAGATTTCTGAATATTTTAAGAAATCACTCTAGCTGAAATACTCTAAAAAAGACTTCCAACGTCACTTGCAATTTTTCATAGATTGTACTAAGAATTACTATCGCATTTTTCTCAGTTTTATTACACTTCGCATTGAATTTTTCTCTTTTTTGAATTATTGAAGTAATAAAATAGCGTGAAATAAAAATACGATCGGTGGAATCATAAAGAATTAAATTAGAACAAATAATTAGTGCTGGTAACTAGTAAAAGTAACTCAAAATACCATTCGATGGCATATCAAGCTTAAAATTTTCTGAGCATCCCGTTTAAGAAAAATTCTTGAATTTACCTCATTATATTAGGTAGAACAATGGAGAATAGAGGTATTGAAGCGCCTACCAAATTTGGAGATACTCGATGGGGAGCCAGTTATTCACATCACGAATGAAGAATTCATCGAAGGAACGTCGAAGAACGATGCTCATATGCAAGATACTCAATAATAATACTGCTATCGTTACATCATATAACTTTTTGCTGATATTTGTTCTTCTACTTACATTTTTTAGAGAGCAAACTTGACATTATTGATATACTTGCTTTTTACCTTCAATGCAACAATTTTTCATATATACAACAGTTGATTACATAGTAAGCATTGATAACCATAAAACTGCATTTATTTTGTAAGGTGATAAAAATACTATTTGTAAACGTAATATTAAATATCTATTATAAAAATAATATCTATTCTGACGGTTACTTCTGCATAAGATTTTCATTCAGCGTTTTTTTTTATTATCATTTTCCTGTAAGTTTTAAGGAACAAGATATGATACGACTATGATTCATGAAGGCATTTCATATCTTTCTATCGAACATGCTAGATAGTTTATTCAATAGCTTAATTTTTTGTGAACGTATTAAAAATTAAAAGGTATGAATAATGATTACATTTCTTTATTCAATAAAATTTTATATCAGTTTCAAAATTATGTAAATTGCAGAAATAATAATTTGATTGTATGCTTATAGATGAGTGTTAAATTATGTACTTTTAAATAAATATTTGATTTACTTTTTCAGAAACAAAATGTTTAAATAAAAGTTATCATTCGGACATAAATAAAAGGTATATCAGTTGCTTTTCGTTTGAGATATTCGCGTGCTTATAGTTTGAGGTATCCAAAATATCTATTGGAGACTATTATGTAGTTTTCTTGTATTTAAAATACTTTTTTCTCTCTTCTTTTTTTATAATCACCAGATATTTGTTGAACATTCACTAACTTATGACTCTATTCGTGTTGTATATTAATATGTCCTTATTTAGATATTAAAATTATTTAAATTTAGTATATTTATAATTTATTTTTATTTTATTTTTTTATTTAACATGTTATTTAAAAAATTTATTTTGATATAAGTTTCTATTGAATTTTTCTGTTGCGTGATCCACTCAACTTTAAGTTCCACTATATGGACAATTCACGCACACTCTTATCCCTTCTTTTATCGATGTTACCGACTATGATAAAGTTCCCACTAAAAATCTCCTTTCTCTTTTTACCGTAGCCCCCAGTATTATCCCTAACCTCATTCTCTTTATTTTTACTTCAAATATAAATACACTAAACCACTTTCTCAAATTCTGTTCATATTAACAATTATTCTTTGGCTACATATCAATTTTTTTGTTGGAAATTTTGCAATTATTTTATTCTCTTTTATTAACTAAAATTATGTACTTCCACTAGATCTTGTCTCCTTCAACTCTTTCAGTATAACGTTTAAGATCATTTATATGCTTCATGATATATATATTATTTCATCTATATTTCTGTATTTATATTTATACCTTAGCTCCTTGTTATAAATAATCAATTTAATTGTTTTATCGATTATTATAGTTTTGTATAAATATTTAGTCATAACAAATAATTATTGGCTTTATATTGTAGAAATATTATTAGATGTATACCTAATATTTTTCCTCATTTTTACAAACCATTCATTCCAGGTCAGAGGTAGTGTAATCTTTGCTATAATCTTATTACTTTATTAGAAAGTTTTTTATTGTGATTTCCCATTATGGAATCAAAACTAATTGACAAGTAAAATCCGTTCGTATTTAATGATTTTAATTAATGCACAAAGAAGTAGTTGTTTGCAAATATTTGTAGAATTCAAATCAAATAACGTAGAAGAAAATTTATTTTAATTTTAATTATACTTTAGTTAGCAAAAAAGAAAGTATTAAACTAGAGATAATTATACATAAAATTAACTATAAATAAAAGTGTATATATATACATATACATAACGAAATTAAATTTATTTACAAGAAACTTACTTATAAGAAAAATGGTGTGATATTTTATCAATATTTAAGTAATTATATATTTTATAATCATAAATGAAATTAAATTGATTCAATTTTATTAAATTTAATAAAAATTAACCTTTCATGAAAGAAAAATTATAAGTAACACTATAATATAGTATAATTTATCAATGATATAATTTTAATTTATTAACATAATTTGTTTAATATCAAATATATTAAATGATTTATATTAATATATTTATTAACTTTTTTTTATAATTAAGAGTAAACATTTATTTTTTAAATTAATAATATAAATTTAGTAAGAATTATATATTTACAATCATTGTATAATCTAGAAAATTTTTAAATGTAAAAATAGCATTTAAACATCATTTATTTATTTCGAAGATTTAATAACTGAAAAACGTATAATATTCCATAACAAATATAATTAATTCAATAAATATAGAAATACTGAAAACATTATGTGCGATTAATTTAAATACGAAATATCGAAAGTTATATAAATACAACGGAAAACTACCTTCCATCGCAGTAACACGTTCACTATAAGATAAGTCTCGTCGCGCTCCTCCTTCTCAGATTATATGCACCGTTTTAGAAGTATTTATTATATTACTTTACTAAAGATACGATTGCTATAAATTCTATTAGTTTTGCAAAACTACGTTCCTTTCATTTTGGCTATTCTGATATAATACGTCTTATCTTCGTTTATTAACTGTTGCTATAATCTACTAATTAATTTTTTCAAGCTTACACCATTGCTTATCAGTTGTTTTTCTTAAAATCTATCACTGTAATACTCGTCAATACTTGAATCAGTTTTGAATAGGTAAGACAATCTTTTAAAATAAATTTTATAATATCGAAAGAACGATTTGTATAATTTCAAAATTTTATTGAAGTAAAAACATTAAATTATAAACCGAACAAAGTTTTTATACTTTTATAATAAATTTTTTTGTAAATTATCAAATCATATTTAATAAATATTACATTTTTATTTACATAACTATAAAATTTATGTAATAAATTTATAATTTTGTAATTAAACTAATTTTGATGTTGTTCAATATGCTACAGAATTTTTTAATCGATGATATATATTTTAAAAGTAATTTTTATCGATTTTTTAAAATATTAGATTTTTATATTTTCGTACGATGTAAGCATATCTCTACATTTTTAATATAGTTTTACGGAAATTACTCTAGTAAAAATTGAACTAATTCTACTTATTTACTAATTAAATTTATCGCGTTTAATTAACATAATAAGTAGAAAAAATAATTCGTTATTTTTGAGGTATTATAAATAAATCAAAAATTGCAAAATCTTCAATCAAAACAATATTTATTATATCAAACCCGAAAAGCATAAAGTATTACTTTTGAGTAATGGTAATGCTTTATAAAAATCCTTATAAATGGTCGCTGTTGAACATAAACTAAGTAGTAGATTTCTAATCGAAACATATGATATATTATTTTAATATTTTCCGGATCGATCGTATTTATTATTTTATACAATGAGGAAATTAAATATTCAACAAATATTTAAAAACTAAATTATTATTATAATTTCATTTTACGAATTAATTTTTATGATATGAATAAGTAGAATTTTATTTTTTTATTACTTTTTAATATTTAATCAACAAACAAACGTTGCTTATATATAATTTCCATTTGTTTTCAAACTATATATCTTACATGACACGTTAAATATTCTTTAAGTATAAAAAAGAAAATGAAAAAAGAAATTTTTTCATTTTTTAATACTGCTCATAAACTGTATTAGAAGTATTGATGTTATCGATGTCTACAAATTACCATTTATGGATTCCACCGAGGACTAATAGCTATCCGTGGAAATGATTTAAAAATTACATAAGACTTTATGTCATGTAGTTTTCCATTTAGCTTTTTTATAATGTATAGTTCAAATAATATATAGTTTAAGTATAATAAAAAAAAATTTTATTTTAAAAATGTTTTTTCATTTTTGAAAATAAAAATTAATTAATTAAAAATTTGTTTATATAAAATGTTTTGAACAAAAAAAGTTATTTAATTAATTAATTACATTATTACAAAATACTAATATAATTCAATAATTACATAATAATAAAAAATGCAATAAATTTTATCCTTACGAACCTTGCCTACACATCATTGAAAAATTTTTCAGTAAATGAGGATAAATTTTGTAATTGTCAATGTTTAATGTATAAATAACATTCTAGTAAATTCACAAGGAAATATTATATAAATGAATTTGAATACTTTGAAACATACAAATATAGTTATTTTTGTAAAAGATTTATAATAATAAAGACACCTGTTTTGCAAATTATTTACCGTATTCTCTGTTATCAAAAATATTGTACAAAAATTTCTCTTATAATTCCTATATTAATTATTTCTTTGAAATATAATGATCTTCGTAATTACATACAATATTTTCAACGTAAAATAACAAATTTTTATATTATGAATGGCATAAATTTGATTAGTTTAAATGATTCTATTATACAATAATTATGTCCTTGAATTATTTCCGTAAATTATAATTTTCTTATAAAAATTAAAATTAGAAAATGCCTGTTATTTACATTATTACATTGAGATTACACTTTAAATATATAGGAATAAATCTATTATATAATAATTATAAGAATGTTTGAAATGCGATTAAACAATTTAATGTTTCTGAATATATAAACATCATGTACACTATTATCAGAATCATTTATCATTTAATTATAATAATAATTAATACTAATTTACTTTACGATCTTTTCTACTTAAAATGTTAAATAAAAAACTTAAATTACTCTCTATGTACTACTATGTCCGTTTTCGTATAAAAAAAAAGGCACATAATTAATTCATACAAGTGCTAATAAACAAGGGTATTGTGATTGAACCAGTTGCGAAAATCGTGAAATCAAAATTGAATCACTACGTGTAGTATGACAAGGACAAAGTACTTTTATCAAAAATATTAAACTTGAGCATTCATTTAAACTGATTTTGTATTTGGCGGTGCAAATAGTAAATAATCGATACAATAATAAGTATGTTGATTCTCTACAACATTCACCAATACAACTTGAGTTTATTTTATTTATGTTTTATTATTACGATAATTTTCAATTAACTGATTTTTTAATTGGTAGTGTAAATAGTAAATAATCGATACAATAATTTATAAGTATGTTGATTCTGTACAACGTTTACCAACAAAACTTGAGTGTATTTTATTTATGTTTCATTATTGTAATAACATTTTTAATTGTTCTATTCCAAAATTTTTTTTAAACTACATATGAATTTTCATAATTTGAAACTTATAATCAATGTGCAAAATCAGCGAAACATCCTTCCACTTTTTAACTAAAGATCATATTTCTCAGTAAAAGAACTTAATTAAATGACATTTTTGTACTGATTAATTTAGAAAAGTTATTTTTTTTTTTTTTTTTTTTTTACATTTTAGTAGTTTATATCCAGAATATCATGATTAAAACCAATAGCTTTGATTACAAACAATAAAATATTCAAACAGTTTATAGAATAAATTACATACTTAAAATTTAATCTTACGTTTTTCAATGTAACTTTGAATAAAATATTTTTTAAAGTTTGCATCAATAGTACAACACCATTAAGAAACTAAATAAATTTGTTTCAATAATGAAAGATACCTAATGTTTCTAAAATTGACCTATTTATACATATATAGAAATTAATTCTAGAATTCAATTATATTTATAAATTACTTTTAAATACATTAAAACTTTGAATCATATATAACTCTGTATCTTTCTTAAGAGTAATATTACAAATTAATAAAATACTCTTTTATTGATAATTTTTCAATATTAATAAGTATAAATGTTCTTTATTGGCTAAATAAAATATTAATTAGAATATTTAAAATACTTAATACCATTATAAACCAATAAAAATTTAAATCAAATATAATATATATCTTTTTAAATGATTAAAAAACGGTACTGAATAAAAAAAAGAATAATTATCATTTAATTAAGGTTTAAAAGAAAAAAAATCACGTAACTATTTTACTTGAATAAAAATCTGAGCTACGTAGTTATTTTTAACATTTTTTTAAAAGCATTTAAACTAACAAATTATAGTTAAGAGAATAATAATTATAGATAATAATATAACAGAAATAAAAATATACTTGTAACAAAAAATTGTTATTTATCTAAAAATATATAAATATTTTGTAATATTAATAAAGAGAGATTAATCAATACATTTATTTTTCTTAATTTTTTAATTTACTATATTATAAATTTAATATTGATCTATATTATTTATTAAAGAAATTATGTGTAAGCAAATTATTTTTAGATATGGGATATATTCTATTCTATTAGATTAAGTTTTTTAATAAGAAAATTTATATTATTTTTTTATATTTTATGTAAACATACTATTGCTGTTATGAAATTAATATTTTAACATAAAATATTTTATGTTTACTTATATTTATAGAAATATTGTATTAAAATTATATAGAGTGAAATTGCAAAAATTTTCTTAAAAGTAAGTCATTTCGTAGACTTGTTTATAATTTTTAAATCACTAAAAATGAAAAGAAATCTGTTTACTTACTTATTGATTTTATTTTGCTTGTTTTTAACGAAAATATAGCTTATATCATTTTTCATCTCTTTAACTGAGTTTGTATATTGAGATAGATTATCTTAAATACAGCAATTTCAATGTTATCTTATGATATTTATAATTATTTTATGTAAACTTAATTTACATTAATAATGTAATAATGTAATGAAATTTGATTTGTTAGGTTATCTCAATTATATTGCCAAAGAAATTCTCTCATATTAAAAGTTTATTAAAATTTACCATAATATTTGTACACATATTATGTTATTAGTTAAGATTTTTACATATACACACAGCAACATACTTATTATATATACAGTATATGTAGTGTTGTATATGTACTATATATTGATGTAGGCGGAAAAAATTCTTCATACTAATACGGAACAGAGAGACTGAATTGACCAAAACCCTACAACCCCAGTTTCAGGGGTTCTAGGGGTTCTTCTGATACCCTAGAGTAGGAGAAGTTTGCTCTACCCTGTCCCCTATATTTATGATCTTGCGGCAGATCTAGAGCCTTTTTCCTGGTTCGTCACAGGAGGCTCTGGGTTAGTCAGCACGATGAACGCAAGCACCTATGACGTGCTCGAAGCAATCCTAGAACTTATTTACCTAAGTCCGAGCCCCTCTTATATTTACAAAACGACTTCTATCTATTGCGGATACGCGCGGCGAAAATATATATTCACTTGCGCCGATTTATCACGCGATGAGTATAAGGGAGTAGTATTGAACAATATAATACATTATTGTGATAAATTACATAATTAAATTAGTACATAAGAAAACATACAAACACTTAAATATTTACTGTTCTATAAACTTACACGCTATGTGTTTACAAGACGTTTACAATTCTTATAATTTTTAGCATTATGTTTAATTCTTTAACTTACACATAAACTTTACACATAACTTCTTATATTTACACATATTCTTCTACATATACATTTTTAATCTTACACTACGCATTTTTACATATGAGAACAACTTCATACATATTAATTCTTATTATCTCTTATAATATTACATTTTATACAATTATTACTTTAACTTATATCTAGTGTTTAAATATTAAATCTTATGCGTATAAAATTCTTCGATTCATTTATTTTCTAAATTTATTCTAAACTTATAATTAGAATTTGCGTATTAATCCTTATTTTACAATTATTTATGTATACTTCTTGTGTTTTGTTAAACAAATCTCATTGCTTGTTTGAATTTCCATATTTGTATTAATTTCCCATATTTTTATTTCTATTTTTTCTATTTTCTTCTTACTCCTTCTACATATCTTTGCACTAGTCCCTATTTCAGAAGTTGCATTAATTTTTTCTTACAAACTTAATGTACTTATTTTATATTTTCTCTTTATCTTGTTTTTTTTCATCTCTTTTTATTCCAATGAATTTTGTTAAAATGCCGATATCCTTTATGTTTCCTTTAATATAGTTTGTTCAGTTGTTTGTATTGACTTCTATTTCTTAAAATTTTTGAAAGATGAGTTTTAATGTTTACCTTTTTTCTTTTTCCGTCAGTCAGTGTTTGTTTGCTATATTTTCATTTCATGTTCTAAATCTTGCTTGTATTTTTATACCAAATCTCCTTTTTCCTCCCTCTTTTCTATATAAACATATGTATAATTCTTACGTATATTTTAATTTTCGATACGACTAATTCATTTTCAAATTTACATCTGCTGTCCTACTTCTTCCACAAGGTATACGCGTTTTCAAATTTTTCATCGCGGCTGTCCGTTAATACCCCTGTTACCATTCTCCATAATAATGACTGCATCCTTTATTCTTCCCCTTTTCTTCTTAATTAAACTTAAATACTTTTCTTCTAATTAGTTTTTATTCTTATACTTTCTTATTATTTTTTCTATTTATACTATTGTTACTGTTTTTTCTTCTATTTATCTTATAAACTACCTTCACATTTAGTATCCCCTGCTCTGCCTCTTCGTTCACTATAAAACAGTCAATTATAGATAACCCCTCCTTACTATTAAACGTCTTCTTTTTCAATTTAAAATAAATAAACCTCTTTCAACAATGTTAATTTCAATAATGTTAATAATTTTTCCCCCTCTCTATTTATTATTTTATCTTTCCAATATCTATTCCCCTTTCCTCATATGTCTAACCACTCCTCTCTTCTTTGGTCTAGCATTAAAATACCCTCTTATTACAATTGCTTCTTCCTTATTTTCTATGCACAGTTTAACCAAATAATCTAAATTTTCAATTACTTTCCTTCCCATATATACAACTGTAAAATTAATAATTTTTCCCCCGATCAATTTTGATTTTGGCGTTATTAATTCATCCTTTTTGTTCTTTATTTCTATTTTATTTCTATTTTTACTACCTGTGTCTCTGTTAACGTGACAATATTTTTTACATTATTTAATCCAGCCACATTCTCAAAACCAGCTACTATATTTCTACGTTCTTTTTTCTTTTCTCTTTTTGGATGTTTCTTTACAAAATTATTCTTCTTTTTTCACATTCAATACAAATCTACTCCAATTATTTTATTAACTCTGAAATACCAATCTCCTTCTTCCTTTCTTAACATTTTATATTTTTCCAGTATTTTCCTTTTATTTTCTAATTCTATGAAAGTTAAATCCTTACTTTTATATATATATATATTTTTTTTTTCCTTTTAGCTGGCTTTTTCTTCCCATTACAGTGTTAAAGTCGTCCATCTCCTCCAATGCATATCCTTTTTATCGCTTATGTTTTACTTCTCTAATCCTGAAAAGATTATGTTATTACTCTTTTCATCTCTCTCTCTTCTCTCCGCTGTTCAATATATCTGTTTATTTACTCGCCTTTCTCTTCTGCACTTCCACATGCTTATGTTATTATTCAAATCATTTTTTTCTTTCTTCCTTGCGTTTTTTCTATTATAGTCTATTCTTCATTTCTTTTCTCGACCTCTTTCGACATTTTCTTGCTTTCCAAACTCTCCTTTTTTATTTTAGTATTATTTTTGTCTATATTTCTCTTCCCACTTTTTCCATATTGTTTTACTAAGTCTCAAAGCTCTTTTCTATCTCTCTCCATAATTTTTTCAATCTGTTTGAATCTTTACTTCATTTCATTCCATCGTCTTTTCAAAATATTTTCACTTTCATTCTTTTTGTTAACTTCAATTGTCATAGTTGACCTCTTCCCAGTTAATAGTCTCTTTTTTATCCTTCTATTATTTTTAATATCATTCGGTGATATCCCTTTTCTTTTATGTATCTTCATTTTCTTCTTTTACTTACTTTGCTTCAAGTTTTTGTGCAACTTTCCGTGCCCATGCGTAGCTACAATTTTTCCTGTGCTTGTATTCGATTTTTTTCCACTCTTACTTTTCCTTACCTCCTTACGTTACCTCTGGCTGTTTTACTCCAGGTGATGTTACTTACTCCTCGATTTCCCGCTTTGTCGATAACTACACAATTTTCTTTTAGCTTCACTTTTTTCCTACTTATTATATCCAATAAACTTTTCCAAATTCTTTTTCGTATTATTCATATACTTCTTTCGTGCTGCAACTTTAACTAATCTACATTTCTCTTTCTTGCTATCGAAATTACCATATATATATTCAAAATAAAGTTCTATATTTCACGCTTTCGGTCTAGTAATCTTTCCTGCGTATAAACTATTATATAATACCAGTATGTACAAGTATTTTGAAAATTATTACATAATAATTTTGGCCATATATCAGTTTTAATTAGTTTTATGTTTTTTCCTTTAACCATCTTCAAGTTTAATTTTTTATACTATCAAATAAAAAAAAAATTTGTATCAAATGATTCAAGCAACGATATGGAGAATCAAATTATTAAAAATACTAATATAAAGTATTCTAATATTGGATACTATATTTTAATACAAAGGAGAAAAATACTTTCATTTCATATATTCAATATGAGTAAAGTTATTAAAATTGTTCCTAAATAAGTTAGACCAATTAGTTTTGAAATACTATTTTTTTTAATCTTATAAATAAGTATCAATAATACTATTATTAAAGGATCTCTTTCTAGATTAACTTCTGTAGATTAATAGTAAAAATTGAAAACGTTAAAACTATTATTTTAAGAATAAAATTTAAAACTTAAATTTTAACACTTTTTAAAGCTGCGTGATACAAATTGAATCCGTAATTGACAATTGAATCGTTATTATTATAGTTTCGTAAATTTTATATGAAATATTTAAAGCATTATTACATAAAGAAAAGCATTTGTATTTTACTAATAAATAATTAAATTTTTTTTTATTAATTGAAAACCATTTTATTAATAGAAAATTTTGTAAATTAAAATTAAATTTTGTATTTTTATAAAAAATATTATATTTATTCACATGACGTTTATATTGACAAATATAAGTTCAAATTTTTAAGTTACTTTAGCATGTGTTGCTAATTAACCGATTTCATCAGAGGTATTTTATGCATAGTTGTTAGCTTAGGTAAGCAAATAAACAAAACGATAACTTGTTAAAGACAAAGCATCGAGCGAAGGATTTTTCCACGTAGCCTCAAGTATTAACCAAAAGCAGAGAGATAGTTAAGTGGAAAAATATATAAAAGATCAAAACGTAGGCGAATTTACAGGATTCGAATTTTTCGGCTTTTTCTTACTAGTGAAAGTTCTTAGATTACTTCTCTTCCTTCATGCAAACACGCAGGTTTTTGAAAGTAAAGTATTAGTATAAATAAATAACTTTAATATAAAAACAAACTGTCTGTGAGCTTCATTTCAGCCTTTCCCAGTTTCCTTAATACTCGCGGTATTGGAATTAATAGTATGCATTATATTATCTATATTAAAATTACATTCTGCGCAAAATTTTCTTTTTATATTTATTTGGCAATTTTATATAATTTATGTAAGTATACTAGAAAAATAAATTAACGCGTGATTTAATGAAAAGTAACACGTAAAAATATATAATTAACAAGTGTAAACTCGTATCACGTATAATTATTGCATGTATAATTTTGTTTTAGATTACAAACAGCAACACTCTTCAGCGTTTGAAATAAAAATAAATATATAATAAACAATGACAATGATAAACAGTGAAGTTTCAGACTTAGCATACATCGAACTAAAATCTGACGATCCATATGATTTATTCAAAAATTGGTACAAAGATGCATGTACATTTATCAAGGGTATGCCGAATGCACTTTGTTTATCTACAGTATCAAAGTAAAAATATTTAATTTCTTTTAAAGTTAATGTATAAGACTATAAATTTCAAGTTTGATTTATTTATCAATTTAAAAATCACAATAATTCATGAATGAAATATCTTTTTGACATCTATGAATATTACATATTGAATAATTCCAAATTGTTTGAATTTTTTTTTTTAAATTAATAATATTATTTAGTTTTAATAAATTTCTTGTAATGCTTACTTATACATTTGAAGATTCTAATTATAAAATAAATTTAATAATAATAAATCAGAAATAAAAAATAATAATATTATTAAAAAAAACTACTAAATTAAAATAACAAAAAACTTGAAATTTTTTAGTTTTCTAAAAAGGTAAATAATTGGTAAAGAATTTTGAAAATATTCTAGGGATAATAAAGTAAGCGCTAGACATGTGGTATTAAGAAAGCTAGAAGAAGATGGTTTTGTCATTTTCACAGACAATCGAAGCAGGAAAACGAAGGAATTGGTAAAAAAGAAATTATCAATTATTCAAATGCGATAACATGCAAATAGCAAATTTTTCAATTTAAAAATATACATTATTACATTTAAATTTTGCTTTTTTATAAAATCATGTAAAGTAAACTATTAATTTTCTATATAGTTTCTAGATATTGTGTATTTTTTATATAATCGATAAAAATATGTTCACATTCTATTAAAAATATTATGAATTAATTATTTTAATAATTATTAATTAATTAAAATTATCTATTGAAATATGACAAAACTACACTCGTTGCTTTACCTCCAGTTTATAAAAATATTTATATTTCAATAAACTGCTAATTGTAATCTTTTATAAATAATTGTTTTGAATTCATTCCTGCTTTATATTTAAGAATTCAAAATGCTAAAATTTATTTACAAATGAGATGTAAGTAATACTGTATGTTATCTGGTTCTTATTTTATTTTTTTTTTATAAAGACAGAAGTACCCACAGCAGCAATGTGTTTTTTATGGTCCTATATCAATGATAAAAACCAACATATTTCCCGACAAGTGAGCAATATTTTTTTTAAACTTAACTATAATTTTATATGTAATATCAATAAAAAATACATTAAGAAATATATTTCAATTATTTGAGAAATGTTTTAAGTTTAAATATATAGAACAAATTTGTTTTATTACTTATATGATTTTCATAATCTTAATTTTAATATAAAAAAATATAAATATAATTGTTTAAATTAACAAAGTCTTTTTATATTAAAAAGTTCATGCAATATTTTTATTATATAGATTTAAGACATTTCCAAATGTTCATATGTAAAATTTAATTAAGTTTTTTTAATATAATAATTTAAATTAACACCTTTTAATTTTTTCATACCTTTAAAATTTTAACAAAATGAAAAAATTAATATAACACAAATATGTTGCATAATAGTAGAAAGATAGACTTAGAGTAATAATATAAATTATGAATCTAAGTAGTTATATCGGATTGATCAAAGCATAAATACGAGTAGAGGTACATACATTAACTTAAATATAAAAGACTAATAAATTATAATGATATGAATTACCATTAGGTTAGAATAGAGGGTGAGATGATTGTATTAGACAAAGATAAGTATGTAGATCTGTATGAGAAGGATAAGTTATTTTGTAAAATTCGTGCCTATATTTGTCAACAAGATGAGGAAGTAAACTGGAATGATCTTAAAATACAGCATGATAAATTACTGAACGAAGTTCGTATAAATAAGAAAATCTTACCCATGCCTGATCATTTGTGAGTATACTGAATTACTTAGATGCTTTCTGTACGAATGCATGTAATAGATTTATTTTGATAAAAAATAGTGTTCTTTTTAATTACTTAATATTTTAAAAGGTTGACGGATTCAAGTTTTGATTAATAGTGGTTTTTTAATTTTATTTAATGAATTTGAAAATTTGGTTTTTATTTTTTATTTTAAACCACATTTTCATATAAAGTTCTTGCTTTATTTATTAACCATACTCAATTTCTCACACATCAACGTAGCAGGCGTAAAACATAATTTTGCTTCGTACTTCATTTTGTTATGTTATAGTATTGTCTATAAGATGGATCCTAAATCAATTGAGTACTACTTTGCAAGAGATAATTTAATCGGAGATAGAATTCTGTTTGAAAAATCCAGTACATCACGGATATGGAAACATAAAAGGATTGCAGCCTAAATTTTTTATAAAAAGTGAAATCATAAAAATTGAAATATTTATTATGAATTTTTAATGTAATTTATAATTTTACATAATATTTTAGTGATGCGTTATATTGATCTCATCGCTATTTTATTATTAGAACAATAGTAATAATGCTATATAATATATATGTAATACTTAAATATTTTAAAAATATTATTTTTATTTAACACAATATTATTTAATGTATTGAATGTAGCAAAATACTATTAAAATAACATTTAATATGCATTTAATATGTATTAGCAACGTGGACTACACTTATAGATTAAATAAATTATAAAATGTATTACTAACATTAATTATAAATAATAAATAAAAAATTAATCTGCAAATTTGATTATAAAAATTATCTCACTTTGTTCAATAAATAACTAAATAAACAACTTTGTAAAATTAAAAAATTATTATAATTAAGAAATTTTATTTTAATATTTTATTTACATTATATTTAAATATTTATATTTTTATTACTTCTACAGAAGCTATATATTTTTTTTATTGATTTATAGATTGTACATACTTTATTTTTAAATTAACATAACAAATGTTCTAATTTCTAAGTTAGTTTATCTATTGAAAAGTATATCTTTATACAATATATTATTATGTATTGTTAGAGTATAATATTCATTATAGATCTTTTAACATATTATATTCTACGTTTATACAGATTTTTGTACTATTCGCTTAAGTTTAACACTTTTTCTTAGATGTATCGATTTGGTAACAATTTCACTATAAATAAATAAAGTTTTACTGTGTATAAAATATTTACACTTAATATTAAACTTCATCTTCTAATCACTAAGATTATTTAGGTAATTGTGATGAATACATAGATTCGAAATATTTTATTTTACTTATTCTATTATTTATTAAAGGAGTACAATATAAAAATTAAATATTTATGTCCTTTTTTGTATTTCTAAAAGTACCATATAATAAAATCTAAACTACGTTAAGATAATTTTTCTTTGATGTGAAGATATACAAATTGTTCATCTATTCAAATTATAAATCTTTTTATATTTATTTTTATAAATTTAAAACAAATAAAACTTGTAAAAGTTATGCAGATATAGTTTGTTAATTAACCAATATACTACATTGTTATAATACATTACAATATGCAATTATACATTAGTTTTTCGTCTGTACCATTTACATATGTATTATTATCTTACATATACGTATATACCGTTTTTTTTACTATTTTTGCCTTAATTTTATTATTTTATCTTATACGTAACGCTTTAGTAATAAGTTTTTTATAAATATATATACATATATAAATTTACACAAAATATTATACGTGCCCGTAAGTTTTTCACTGAACATTCAAACATACGAATTTGTCTTAATATTCTCAACCTACTTTGTGTTTTTCTTCTTTCTCTCTTCCAGTATATTTTGTACGTTAAACTTATATCTTTTCTATTTCCCTTCGTACTATGTTTTTATCTGTTTGTGTTAAATTTTATTGCACTGCACTCTCCCATTGATTCTTTCTATCCTTTACACAATCAATATACTTTTTCTTCTTTCATCAACAAGTTATTTTTCTTTGTCATCTCACTATTCACTCAAGTCTTGCTAAAATTTTCATTCAGATTCTTCTTTCTATTTTTTTTACGCACATATCTTTTTTCTTTCGTGTTTTCTATTAAAATGTGCTTAAATTTCTTCTTACATTTTGATTTAATGAACTTATTCATAATTATATATGCTGTCCTACTTTTATTTTCTCTACCTTATTTCTCAAAGTATCAACTTTTTTAAATTTCTCTCTCCATGTAACGATGACCATCCTATACCATACCAGAAACTCACTCTATGTTGTCTTTTAATCTACTGTTTTCATTTTTTCCTTCTACTATCCTAAATTTTATGCATTCTTTTATTTCTAACTTGCCTTCACTATTTATTTTTTTCTTCAAATTTGTTTCTCATGAAGTTTTAATTTCTACGCTGTTTCTTTTTCATTTTATCATCTTAATATTATAAGGTACATTTTTATCTAAGTTAAGACAAGTTAAAACCATATTTTATGAATCTCGTAAAATAATGCATCGATTATTAAAATAAAGAGTAAAGATAAAATGAAATAAAATAAGACTATCGTTGATTTATTCCCCACCGCCACACTCACGATATTTGGATCAACACTAATTTTGAAAAATAATAAAAGTTATTATTATTACTATATTGGTAGAATAATCTAGCCTCGATTCTAAAATTCTTAGCAACCTTCAGATATTTTCAGAATCTTACAAGAAACTGATGGGAAGTATTAGACTATTATCAAAGGCAAAGCCCACTAAGGAACAACTGTTCATTCTCAAAGATTCAGAGTACCAAATATAAACAAAAAATTTAAAAAAACAGGATACATTAACAAATCTATATAACAAAAAGAAAACAATAAGATAATACTCATATTTGTTTTAGAAATAAGAGACCAAATGTCATAAACACGTTGAAGATATCAATACAAATATATATGGAAAAGAACACAGGTACTTTGATTAGCAACTTCGAGCACCCGAGATAAATAAATTTAAATATCTACAAGTATGGGCTTAAAGAGAATAATAAAAAAGAAGAACCTATAACAAAAAGTTAATTTGAAGAAGATACAAAGACAAAACTATTTGCCTGCATATGAAAAAATTTTTTAGTATTTACATTCCTATGTGGGACAAAAATTTAATAATAGAAATAGAATAATAACTTATATTAGAAACCTTCAGAATTATCACGCTAAAAACAAAACAGGCAGATCAGGGCTAAAGGGTGCAAAAAAGGAATGACCGAATACAAAATTAGTTATAACCACATGGGAATATTAAAGGAATGCTTAAGAAGGAACCCACAAGCTGACAAAAATTAGAATATATCAAGAATGAAAACAATAATTGAAAAAAATATATATGCAGGAGAAAAAATAAGATTTTGGGAAAGCGTGACATAGTCACTCTGTTAATCAAGAAAAAATTGAAAGAGAGACAATGTAAGAAGATGTTAAAATAACGGAAAACCAATAGAGATTAGGAAGTTTTTAGGTTAAGAAACCTGAAAAAGTTAAGATATTTGTTTTAAACAAAAGGGTTAATTTTAGAAAATTTGAAAAATTCGGGATACACATATGGAAACGTTTAATATATGATATAATAAATTGTAATAAAAAACACAATTATATGAGATCATTAAATTATAAATATAATTACGTAGGTGAGGAATTAAAAGAAGATAAAACTAAGATAATAAAAGAAATGAATATAAACAGAAGATGAAATAGAAAGAGTAAGATAAAAATTGATTGACTAAACTATTTATTATTATTCATTGAATCAATAAAATTGATCCATTTAATTATTAGTGAACTTTTATATAAAGATATAATTTAAAAAATATAAAGTAGACATAGGTAGAGATAAAAATTAAAATTAAAAAGGACACAAAATTGAAAATAAAATAAATATGATAAGAAGTTATGAAATTATGTTGAAATGAAGATTTTTGAAAAATCAGAATACTACAATCAAAATATGGAAATAATGGGAAAACCTGAATAAAACATAATATATAAAAAAAATTTTAAGGAAAAAAAATTACTGTAAACTAAAAGAGGGAAGTGATAGATTTAGCAATAACAAGGAAATTAGGAGAAATCTGGATGCATAAATTAAAAAAAAACCTTTGGAAAGCTAATTAAAAGAGAAAGAAAGATACAAAAAATATTGAAAACAATGTATCAAAAATAGAGTAGGAGATATACTTTAAGAAAAAATTAGATGACAAATAATTAAGATAAAATAAGAAAGAAGAAAGAAATAAGTGATCATAAGAGAAAGGGAAAGATAAGATAAAGAAATATAAAATACAATAAGTATCGGAAAAATAGAAAATTATAGATGAATATGTAAAAATGAATAATACAAGAAAGTTTGAAAAAAAAATTAATATAAGATGTCGAAAAAAATTATAGATAATTTATTAATGACGAAAGAAGCATGTCTTATAAAATATACTTGGATATTAAAGAAACACAAAAAATACAAAATATAATAATTAATAATAAAGAAAAAGAGACACGTTACAGGAAAACTACTTAGTAATAAATACAGTAAATAAACAGTGGAAGAAAGGCTGAATAT
Organism: Platyscapa corneri; assembly: GCA_018907185.1. NCBI lineage: Eukaryota > Metazoa > Arthropoda > Insecta > Hymenoptera > Agaonidae > Platyscapa > Platyscapa corneri. The sequence continues at coordinate 42,351 of JACCHW010000177.1, read as the reverse complement.
TTACATGCAGCGCATATATAAAAGTTAAATTTGAAAACTACAACAAATAAGAGCAAATAATAGCAAAAAAAAATTGTAAGAAAATCCAATATAGAAAAAAATTATTAAATATATAAATAAATATAAAAAAGTATTTGATCATTTCTACAAGGAATTAAGAGAAATAAAAATAAAATTTTGAATAGATAAGGAGATAATTCAATCTTTTTATTTTCATTAACAGATGATAAATAATATAGCAGTACTCATAAATAAAGATTATAGAGGACGAAATTATTAAACAAAAAACGGACTATAAGAATATATGGAAAAAATAATTATAAATAATAATACTTAATTAGGTTTTAGAACAATTTTGGGCAAATTATATAATAATTAGAGACTAATAAATAAGTACTAAAAAATAGTGAAATTTTTCTAACTCTTGCAGTTATCAGATAAAGATGAAAAAAGAGAGTGAGTAAATTATAAGAACAAAAAAATTTGAAGATTTCAGTAAGAAGGTTGGACAATGAGCGCAACATTATTTAATATAGTAATGGAAAACCTACAGGCGTTATTGCAAATATCTAGAAGCTGAAAAATAAAAATTCAAAAACAAAAATATAATAAAATAAAATGCATGAAATAATTAACATATGCAGATGACACTGTTATACCGATAAAAACCTAGAGAGAATTAAATGAAATACAAATATTATTTAGAAAATATCTAAAAAAGTTAAGGGCTAAATCAAGGAAATAAATACCATGAAAACAAAACAGTAGAGGAAATAAGAAAAAGTAAAAATTAGATGGAAAGAAACGAAAATAGAAATAGTCCACTGATTTGCGTACCATTTAAAAACACAATAGGAACCAAGAGTACACTAAATTTATAGGTAAAAGAGCATATATAGTATTAAAAATATAATATTGAAGCATTGTTTAACAAAAAGATATTAAAAAAAAAATTAAAATTAAAATATTCGATGAATTAATAGAAAATTAAATAAAGTGTTTTTATATAGAGTAGAGATTTGGGGATAAAAAGTCCTTAAAGAAATATAAAGAATATAAGAAATTATATAAATTAAATAGATATTTAAATTAGATAAGAAAATTCTGAATACATAATTATGGTTGGGACATACAAAAATATAATTGAAGTATTGGCAGCAAAGATTATAGTCGAAGAAACTAAAAAATGAGAAGAAAAAAAATTCTATAAAAGTATCATATACTGAAATTGTTAAAGAAAATATAAATATGAAAGAAAAATCATGTAAGAGAAATTAGAGACAATAAAATAGACCAACAATAACAATAAGGGATAACGTGCACCAGCCCGTAGGGGACGGGCTGGTGCACGTTAAACAAAACATCATCGCATGCACATAATTATTTACAGTTTCTTAGATTCAATTACGTTTAATGGCTTTTGAGTTTTTGGCGAAGTCTCGAATGGTCGTTGAGATGTTAGGAATATATAAAAATTATAAATGTCAAAAAAAATACACGCGACAGTAGCAAAACATCAGCTCGAGCGCCGAGTAGAACATCAGTTCACGCGTGGAAATAAACATCAGAGTGTTCGAACATCAAAGTATCGCCAACGGGTGTATGCCCTCGACATAGTCAGGTTGCACTTCCACGAACGAAACCCATCGTCTCAAAGGCACGGGACATCAATCTCGCACCGTGCCGCGGTATTGTACTACCAAATACTAGCATAAAATAAGCGTCCACATTTATTTGACCCACAAACCTATTCACCAACTCCTTGACACCGGCTCCAGGAGGAGCCCGCCTTTGTCAACCTTGAAAAATCTATGTTTAGAAATCAAATATTATTAGAAGGAGTATAAAAAGAAATCGTGTATGTGTGAAAAAGAAATAGTGGAAAGAAAAATTTTAAATATTTACAAAATATAAAATCAGTAATAATACAAAAGCAAAAGAAAAGTGCATTAATACAGGAACAAACATGTAGTAAAAAAACCAAAGAGTTGAAAAAATAATGGAAACAAACAAAAAAATTGAATATTTTATACAATGTTTATTGTAATAAAAAGTTAAAAATACAGAAAATAAGAAGAAATAAACCGTAAAGAAAGATAATATTAGAACAAGCAATATTACAATATAAAAATATAAACTTAAAAATAATAATATATAAAAATGTATAAGTATTGTATAAAAAATTGTAATATGACAATCTATATTATAAAAGAAATTAAGTTTATAAATTTGTAATAATAATATACAAGGTGTTCATAAATAAATAATAATAAATTTTATTTATCTGTAAATTACCACTCAATTTGGATTGAGTTCTGAGGCCTCCATCCGTTTACTGACCTTATTTTCTCGTACGTCCGAATTAGGTGTTCTGTGCTGAAGCAGGCATGGCACAGCCTATTTTTCCGCGCTATCTGCCATCGCTCGTCAATGCTCGCTTTCATGAAATATGCGCATTCTTGCAGGCTAGCGCAGCTGCCTTTACATACTATGCATGCATCATGCAGAGCCTCCCGATCCGACGTCACGTTCACCTACGCGAATCTTGTTCTTAGCGGACTCGCGACGCGTGATTGCATTATCAGCGCGAGAGCGATATTGACATATCCCGTTAATTTAAACCGTTTTGCCTTTTGATATACAAATTCCGTGATTGTTTCTAATACCGTTTTCCCAGATGCGTTTTCGGCTAGGAAGTCGGCGTAGTCATCTGTCCAATTATTTGGCATTTTCCTTTCTAGACATTCGTGCAAATCGTTCGAGTCTAGGATTTTGTGCATACTGAATTTTTTTAACGCGTTTGTCGCATCTCTAATTCTCGTTGTGAAATCGGCTATTGAGAAGCCTGCGTAGCCCGGGCACGGTAGATTTTTTAACGTTTCCACGATATTTTTCGCGATTTGTTTATTATCATCGAAATCCTCTTTTAGTACGCGCATAATTTCGCTCACGTCGTCATTTACCGCGAGCATTAACCGCACTGATTCGAACGCTTTTCCGCGTAACGCGGTGTACAATCGCTCAAAATTTTCCTTCGGAAAATCCTCCTTGTGCGGTGGACGATCTAAAGGCGCGCTCGAAACACGGCTACTCTATCGGGTCTCCCGAGAAAGTCAGAAGATCTTTTTCTTTATTATATCTATTTGCGGTTCATTTATTATCGTTCGCGGCCGTTGTTTCGCGGATTATAATTACCTCCCTTGCGTTCGCGTCTGGTGCTCGTTGTTTCGGATTGGAAGGCCCCGAAATTATATTATTCAAAAACTCATAATTAATCGCACTTAGCTTTATTCCTTCGGCGGGGGCGCTCCTCGGCTACTCTTCTGCTGCTGTCTCTAGTAGCGCTGTTTCCTCGATGATAGCTTCCTGCTGGCTGTCCGGATCGGTTCATTGCCATCCTCTTCCGATGTAGCTTTCCTCGTTAATTATCCGTGGTCTCTTACGTTGGTTTTTCCGCTGGCCCTTTTCTTCCAGATTGATTTCCGTCGGGTGACCTTCCTCCATGGCTCGTTGTTCCTTTGCCTCTTTGTTGTTTCTCTAAGCTTTCTCTCCATCGGTATCCTTGTCTTCTTCATTCTTGCTTGGTCCTTTCCGGATTACATATTCTTCTGTCGCTTTCACCTTTTTTTTACACGATTTTACCTGTGATGATTCCGAGTTTGCGGCACCAATATTAATAGCGGGAAATGTGTAAAAAGGGGAAAGAGAAGAAAAGAGTTTAAAATCAAAAGTTATATAGTCTTAAGTCTATTTTATTTTTCTCGGCACTTCCACCACAAATTCAAATACAACAAATAAAGTGAACATTAATTTAGACTATTGTTATATTTTTTATTAATTTCTTAAATAAATTATTAATATTCACTGTTATTAATGGGAATCGTGTAAAAGGGGAAAGGGAAGAAAAGGGTTTAAAGTCAAAGTTATAGTTTTAACTGAATTTATTATTCGGCACTCCACAACAAATTTAAACAATAATTTAAATAAGAGCGGATGAGGTGGGAGAATAAGAGACGACACAACGGCGGAATGAATCGTGTCGTAAAAGCTGAAAAGATCTCGACGCATCGCCTTATATCGCCGCACCTCTCCCTTTTACAAAATATTTATTAAAACTATTTCTAATAACTGTTTTTCGGTTAGCTATCTTGGATAGCTAGAAGCAAACCTCCGCGCGATGCTTGTCTAAGAAAACCGACGCGTATGTTTAATTACTTTCTTTTCGGTTACGAATGTTTCCTAAACTTTTAAACCCGGCTGTTCCTAGGAAAATCGGCGGCCGGCCATTCTGTCGTCAACATTCACTCTATTACTTTTTTATTGAAAAATAATTTAAACGAGATTAAGATTAAAAAACATTTGCTCGTCTAATTATTATTGTTGTATTCTTTTGTATTATATTGATTTTAATGTTTTTTTAATTTATAGACTATTTATAGACTAATTTATTTTCTAAATATGTATTGAAGTAATATAAGCAATATTTAAATTTTTTATAGTTTAATTTTGAATTTATTTTACACATTACAATTGATTATTTTTTTATTAACTTCAGTTTTGTTCAAACAGAAATAGTAAAGCAGAGTTATCCTACAACTTGATCTTAATTTTAAAACTGTTTATCAAGAAAATAATATAATTAAATTAATCTAAGTTAATATACAAGAAAGCACAATGAAATATATTGTATCAATCGCACTAGTTATAGTCATCTGTAATGTATACTTTATCATGGTTATAGCTAATAAAATATGTGTAATAGTAAACGAGATATTAAAAGTATACCTGAAGATTTAGTTGATGAAATAAATACTTTCAATAATAATAATTATGCTTAGGTAAAATTTTGTTTTAATAATAAAAAATAAAAAATAAAAATCATTCGGATATGGAATTTTAAAAAACTTGACTTTATAAACAATTTTTTATTTAAAATTTTTAATATTCTATGCAATATTATTCTTTCTTTGAATAAGAATTACTATAAAATATAACTTAAAATTTTTTTTACAAAAAATAAATAACAATCTTTATATATACACACATGATTTTCTGTTTTTATTTTTTGTTTTTTAATGTAAAACTGACTTTTACTGTGGCGTATACTTAAATGTTTATTGAATTTATATTTACAATTTTTATTTTTTAGAATGAAAATGAAATTAAATATGAAAAATATCATCAATATTATTATGCATTTTGGAAAGAAGAAAATATATTCAATGGAACTAAAATAAATATTTTTCTTCAAAGTACACTTAGAACAATTTATTGTACTAGTAATTGTATTATTATTATTATTGGATATAATTTAAATACTGCTATTATATATTTATGACTATTATTGTTATTATTATAATTAATAATATATTAAGCAGAAAAGGATCTTCTGTATTTTTGCTAAGTTTCGAAGCTTGTGATTATTTGTATCATACCAGTTAACCTTCTAGTATAAAAAAGAAATTTCATTTACATAAAAAACCCAAATAAAATAAATAGAATGTGATGAAATTAACTAATAAATACCATAAACTCTGACAAAGCAAATGGAAACAGTATTCAAGAGGAAGAATAAACCCAAATTAGCAAGGAATTCAATGTTAGGCTGATTCACAACTTGGGAGTCCTAAATTATTATCTAGCACAATTCCTCATAGGTATGTTCTATTCTAAACTTATTCTGAAAAATGAAAAAACTATGGAAAAAATGTCTTTAGGAACCTTGTATTATGCCCATTATATAACCAATAATTCGCAAACCTTACAAAAGTAACATCCAAGAAATAGTTTAGAACAATGAATTTTGAGAAATACATATTTCGTATCAAAAACAGTAAAGGAAAAATATTACACAAAGGCTTTGCGAGTGTAATAGTAAAAATCTTATCTTCTGTAGGCTGAAATGTGACTGAGGACAGGTAACTAAAAAGTAAAAAATCTTACTCAATTGATGAAGTTCTTACTACTTCTCCATTAAAAAAAATTATATTTAACATTATATTAATTTTCTTTTCTTACATATATTTTATATATTTATTATTTTTTTAAATAGAAAATTTTTTTATTTTAAATATAAATCACAGAATAAAAAGAATATATTTAATTTGAAAGATTTTTAAATATATACTGTAACACTATTTATATTTAATATGAACGTTGGTTTATCAAGATGTTGGGAACAAGAAAGGCAAGAGAGTGAAAGTGCATAATGTGTATCTAATCCATGGAATAAAGCTCCAATTAATTCTAAATTCTGTTACTGCATAAAAGATTGTTGTAATGTCAATGTTATTTGACATTAATATCAAAGTTATTTTCTAAATGAGCGGGATTTATATTATTTACCTTTTATGGAACATCCTTAATTGTTGCATTATTATGGTTATAATTTCTACTTCTTTATGTGGTATTAAAATAAAATTTTGTCTTTTAATACATAATAATTAAACATATATATCAAATTAAACCTTAGGTTCAGATGAAAAAATAAACATAAATGGTAATATTGAATAACTTTTAGTTTTTTTTTATGTATCTGGAGGAACCTTAACTAAATTTTTACAATGCCATACATTTAACTGGCTTATATTTTGCAAAATGGGGCTTTTAACAGTTAAGGGGCTTACATGTTTGCATACAGATATACGAAAACGAGGTGAAAAAACTTATTAATCATACGAAATTTCATAATTTGTATCGGAATTTCTTATTGAATATTTGTTTATTTAATCTAATATTTTTTACGAGTTATAACTTTTACTGCTTTCGGCAGACCATGGTAAAGTTTCTACTTTATACGCTGCCTGTATTATTGCTTGCTGCACTGCAATTAAGCGTGCACCTTGAGAGGAAGTTGAAAAGGCACCAAGAAATCCGAATAAAACCTAAAACCCTGAATTAAATATTAATACCAAATAAATAACAAATATTACATTTATTAATTGCCTTCTAAATAATACAAAATATATATTGATATTCATTTACATATGAATTAATTAACATTTGCAAGATTGACCCATATAATAAAACGAATAAGTAGATTTACTAAAAAATCTTAGTAATCCCCTCTCCACAATTATATTGAGATGATTCTTCTTCGTATTGAATCGTAAAATTGTTGTGCTCGTAATATTATTTCTTTTTTTACTATGATCGAATTCGATTCGTCATGTCCGCTCTTCAGTGATTCTGTGTCCTAAAATTGCTCTTCAGCTTCCAAAACCATTCTTTGTAAATTTTAACAATAAACAACGTTAGATTGACCGTTAATTGTCTTCTTCATCAAATTTCTTTTTTAAGCGTGGAACTTTTTGTAATGAGAATGTGCATAAATTATATATATTATTTTGGTGTGAATTTTCTTTTTTCCTCTTTCCGTGAATAACTTTATCCAAGATTAATGAGTTCCATTACAAATTAAATAGTTAAATTATAGTATATCGTAATAATTAGTAAAATAAATAACTCCTACTTTTATTTTAGATAAATTCAAACCGTGCATAGTTAACAGAGATATGAATTCAACAAAAAATGTTCATACAAGAAATATTCTGATTAGAGACGATGGTATCTGCTATATTTGTGATTTTGGACTGGCAACTTAAATTTCAGGATCTAAAATTTTTTAGTGGGGAAAAACAGCGTGCAGAATATAAATCGATTATAGATGTAAGATTCATTAAAATAATTTTAAAATATAAATATTAGAATTAGTTGTTTAAAATTTAGTTATTAAGGTCTATTTTTGTGTTATTTAATTTATTATTAATATTATTAACTTATTTAACGAAGATTTAAAACACTGGTAAGAATTAAAATAGTAATAATATATATAGTAATAGTAAATAAATAATTGTATTTCATTCATATTTCAAATGATAATAGTAAAAGATTATTTTTTAAATTTTGATGATACTCAGTATGTTATTAATTCCAAACATTTATTCATAATATTGAAAAAAGACGAATGTTTTTAAATATATTATTATTTTTTCATAAATATAAAAAATTTCCAAATAAAAATGGGATGCAATGTTTTTATAATATGAAATTTTTTTGTTAGATTGGAACATTGCAATATATGGCACCTGAAGTACTAGAAGATGCTGTGAATTTTGGTGATTGTAAAAGTTCCCTAAAACAAATAGATGTTTATGCAATGTGATTGATTCTGTGGGAGTTAGTATGTCGTTGTAGTGATATTTATATTTCTGGTACTGAAATTGCTCTGAACAGACAACCATTTGAAAAAGAAATTGGTAAAGAAAATATCTTAGTTTTAAAATTAGTTATATATAAATATAATCAATTTAAATAATTTTAATTTATAAAATTATGAAAAAAAATGTTACTTGATTTTGTATTAAATATATAAATATAAAGTTTTTTTTTCATAATGTTAGATTTTTTTTATTTTAGAAGTTGTAAACATTTTTTAAGTTAACTAAAACATTGAAAAATAAAAAAATTAAAAAAATGTTTATAACATAATCATAAAACATGATTTAACATAACAATTAATGTAATTTAAAAAATTTTGTTTTATAGAAATAAGTCAATATTTTTGTTTAAATTATCAATTACACATTTATAAAATTAAATAATAATATTTAGATTTATTCGAAGCTTAATATTTTTATTAATGTTTTATTATTTTTTATGTAGGTCTTCATCCAATATTTGAACAAATTCAAGTATTAGTTTCTCGAAATAAAGTACGATCTATTTTAGAAGGAAATTTAATTAACAACCCTGGGGTATGTTTAATTAGAGAAATTATGGAAGATTGTTCGGACTCTGATCACCGGACTATGCATTACAGAAAGATTAATGAAACTTCAATCTCATCAAAGTAAGTAATTAATATAGTATTATCCTGAATATACTTAAAATTTTTAGATAATATAAAACGAATTTTTAATTTTTAATAACATTAAAAATTTCTTTAGATTTTGTAATAATCAATTTTGTTTGTGTAAATAGAATTCTATTTAATATTTAAATTTTTATTCAAGAATGAAAGATAAATTGTATTGACTTTTTATTAATATTGAGTTAATTAAAAATTTTTTATTAATTTCTTGTCAATTAAAGTAAATTATTGTTTTAAAAATAAAGGGTTCTTTAAAAAGAAAATTTTAAGCTAAAAATGTATAAAATATGAAAAGAATTGTTGTAATTAATTAGTTTCATAACGAATTAAATGTGGTTTAAAATGAAATCAATATCGATTGATGAAAAAAGAAAAGAAATCAAATATTTTTATTATTATTGATACAGAAATTATTTAAATAATTAATTTATACACAGACAATTTATAGTTATTAAGGATTTTCAAAATAAAATATTGTGTTTTATAAAAAACTGAATTTAGCTAGTTTTAAAAAAAATATGTTACATACTATTAATAAGTAAAACTTTTCTTTATTAGTATCATATCGATTGCTCTTTTTCCTTTTTTAAAATGTTATTACACTAGATATATTTGTTACTAATTAAATTTAAAGTTTCAACTTTATTTCAAAATCATAATTTAAATTTAATTTCTCATTTTAGTATATTTGTTTTTAGAATTTTTGTTATTTATTATATATATCTTTTTTGTATATATATATGTAGTATAATAATTGCAACTATATTAATTTCATTTATAATTTTATAATATAACGATTTATAATTGTATTTTAAATGTGCTTAATAAATTTTCACAAATGTTGATTTTTACTGAGTAAAATCTGTAGGAAGCAACAAAAAATCATATTTTTAATATTTTTAATCGGTATTTATTTACTCTAAAAAAAACAATTCACTAATATTTTTCATTAAATACTTTGCAATTAGTAATTATTAAATATAATAATATTTAATTTATCATCTAAGAAAATCGGTGTAATGACTTATCTTTGTTTAACATACTGTTCGCTCATTCCGTCTATGCTATATCCTTTACTATTTGGAGTTGGGTCTAATACTTACTTATTTTATATAGCTGAGTTGTCGGAGTGGTCACAGATCAATATTTGCCAACGCGTGGTCGGAACGGAAACATTTTCATGACATCTAGTCGCGGTGAAACGTGAACGTCTTTTATTTTCTATTTTCAGTCTACTATCCAAGCGTGACTGGCCAGCGTCCGAACATGTTCCGTGTCTAATATACAATACATTTATCTCGTTTCGCTCAAATCTTTAAATGAACATTATCTTTTTAAGAAAGTTCAAACTTTTTGAGTATATATTAAATAGAACTTATAAGTATTTTTTTATAATATCTTATAAAATTCTTACCTTAATAATACAGATTATTTTATATAAAGTGAAGTTCGTGTTCACATATTATTTAAAAAAATTGTTATTTATGTAAATGGTGAATTTAATCTTTTATTTAATTTTATAAATTTCTTAATATTTATAAATATATTAATACTAACTTTAATTTATTGTAGACATGCGGGCTGTCAATGATTGCATAGAAAAAAGAGAGGATTGAATATTATAACTAATTAAATAATAATGATTTTAATTTTTCTTCAACCTTTTCTCAATAATTACAAATTTAAAACAGTCCTATTGCTTGTCCATTTCTCAATAAACATTTTTTTTTGAAGGAATTTTATTTTGCAGTTACACATCGGGACTAGTTGAGGGAACACTTTGACATCACGCCTATCAATGCACATAATATTAGCATATGTTTCTTTCTTTAATTCGTGCTTACCTTTCGTACCGTTTTCTCGCTCTCGTCCATCATTTTCATTGACACAAATATCTTAAATAAATCAGTCTATTTATATGCAAAATATAAATTGATATATGTTCAATATAACCAATGCAGAACAAAAAGCTTTATAATATTCTATTTTCAATCATATTAATTCAATCATATTAATCACATTAATAAAAAATCATATGAATTCTTGAATATGTCTGTTTCGTATTTATAAATATTGAACATTTGAATGTGCTCCATAGTCAAGAACTCAAACGAAATTACATCAGACTGCAATCCGAGTTTACATCAGTTGCACCCTTTCAAGGCCGTAACCCATGTTTGGAACGCAATCTAATGATGCAAGCGGATTCAAATGAGGGACTTTCACTGTAATATATTCGTTAATAAATCATTCAAGCATTTGGATAATGATTTGATTCATCACGTAAAATTGTCAAGCAGCAACGAGACTCGGAGTCAAACGATCATCATCATCAACAGCAACACTGCTTAATGAGTTCGCAGCAGCCTACGCAGAGACCCATTACGCCGATACATTATGTCCAAGTAATTTTTTTGTAACGATCGCGATTATTTTATCTAAATTTTTTCATTTTATGTTATTTTTCATAGTTATTATTAGTTATTATTTATTACTATGTAAATTTTCAAGGCTCAAACGACTATTTTCATGCATTTTAAAATGAATAATTTGTTGAGGCACTTATTAATCATAATAAAAAATTAATGAATTAAAAAAGTAATTGAAGTACTGACGTGCACCGACACGGCTCGACTGGAAAAGGTCGAGCCGTAATCCGGGCAGGCCACGGTGCGCAAAGGTGTGCGTCAGTGTCTGGCATCAGCCAGACACCCTCGGCCTGGATTATCCGCCCGTAACCGGGTACGTCGGCCCGTATACTAGGAAGACCTGAATTATCCGGCTATAAACGGGATAATTCGGCCTGAATACGGGCCGAACATGCGTCACCCAGTTTCTGGCATCGGTCAACGATGAATGACCGACGATCTTGACACGGGTCGGATGATCGAAACGGCGGGGGTGCCCAGATTGGAGTGGTCGTGCTCGATAAACTGATTGGCTGTTCGAGAAATCGAACAAGCCAATCAATCACGCTCGGCTTCCCTTTCAACGGAAATAAAAAGGACAACTTTCTCAGAAGACAGTTAGAGTCGGCCAGGGGCCAGAAGCAGCAATAATTCGAACGACTATCACTACCGCTTCCTCAAGGACAAGTAGACCCAGAGTCATTATTCCACCCACCCGCCCTTGTCAGGGCGAACCTTGCGATTATCAAACGCCGCATTCACCCCCGCCCCCAGGTGAGTGCCAGTAGCTTCCCAGTGGAAGAGATCCGGGTCGGAAGAATATTTCCTTTGCCCCGCGCGCATTGACGCCGAGTCTATCCGAATCCCCGGGAACTCGGACTACGTCAATTTTGGTGCCCAACGTGAGGCACGAAGGGAACGGGACTCCAGGAGGAGACCACCCACGTACCCCCGGTTTAGAGGCCGGGCGACACTGCTGGTCAGGAAGAACGCGCTCCCGAGCGACCGCGATACTTCCAAGAGTATCCAAAAACACCTGGTGGCGTTTAACGACGAGGAGTTGCAACGCCAATCTCGTCCAAACCCGCAAAACCCGGGTACTTGACGACGAGCACCCTCTCTCAGGAGAGGAGGTTCGGGTGCTCCGAGGGGCTCTAGTGAGGAACCGGGGTATTCGACCCCTCTTGCCGAATGAGGGATCGTAAACGCTCGCTCGATGAGCTGGTATTTGTCGAGGACCCCGCCAGCGCACAACACGAGGTCGCGTCAACCTCGGGGAACCCCGCCGGCAGCCTCCAGATCCCCGGCTCTACGTGGCGACGGGCCAAGGCCACCCGCAACAAGCTCACAGAGGAAGAGCTATACGAGGCCGACACCGAATACGATGGTAGGCCAGCCTATGAGAGCAGCAGCGAAGAGAGTGACTGGGCTCCGGCGACGAGACTTTCGTCTAACGAGCTCCCCTCGACGGAGCCGCTTCCACCGACTACGACACCGCCTTCAGGGGATCACCCCCCCCCCCCCTCCGTACCGAAGAAGACGCGCCTACCGACGAAGAAGGCCCTATCGACGGAGACGCCTCCACCGGCGAGAACTTTACCGACCACGGATCGACCGATAACGGTTTCGGGTCGCAGGAGAGCTATCCTGACCCAGAGAACCTCGAAGGGGGGAGCCACCACTCGGGGTCGGAATCCGATCCAGGGTACTCGGACGACAGCTCGGCGGTGACGGTCGTTGATCGTTGAGACGACGAGGAGGTCGTGGAAGCCGAGATCCGCGTTCATCGATACTCCGACGACGGACAAGTCGTCGTTCACCTCCAGAAGGTCCGCTATGCCGCCCCCATCCGAGTCTTCGTGCACCGCCCGGGGGACACAGACGACGTCGACATCCACCTATACCGGGGGCCCGGCGACCAGGTACTCCTCATCGTCCAAGACGACGAACCCGGGGGACACCCCGCTGACGACGAGGATAACGGCGACGATGAACCCGCCCTTGTATACCGACGTGAGGGGGGCGTTAAGGATTGGGCGGTCTTGATACCGGAGTTCCGGGGAGCTGCGGTGCAAGAACTGCGATGCTTCCTCGAACTGTGCGATGCGATCCTGCCGGCCATCCTGCCCACCCTCCTCAAGACCAACCTGGTCAGCCGACGGCTGCAAGTGGTGGTCGCCAAGTGGTGGGCCTCTTTCTGTTCGCAGTACTTGTATGAAGAATTTGGCTGGGTCTTGAACGCCATTATTTTATACATTTATTGTTTTATAATTAATTTTTTTTTCTTTCTTTATTTAAATCCGCCTTGCAGTCGATCTGGAAACCGTACTTTTCTTCCTGCGCGCGTTTGAAAACTTTGTTGGATGATTTTCGGCAGTACTGATGGCGTACTTTCTATATTTCTATCTCGTTCTTATCTCTCTGTGTTGTCTTCTTCGGTAAGCATATGAGCCGGTTTCAGTCGGTCGATAGTTACTGTTACCTTTTTATTTGTTTTTCTCTATGATGAATGTTTTCTTATTCTTTTCAATTACCCAGAAAGGTCCATCATAGAAATTTTGAAACGGCTCTCGTGTTGCATCATGTCTTACGAAAACATATTTTGCTGTCATTAGTTCTTTGAAAATAAAAGTTTTTTTATTTCCGTGGCGTGATGCTAGAACGGGCTTTATACTCTCCATGTATTTTCTTAATTTTTTTAGGAAATCTGTGTCGTATTGCTGTTTACTTGATGCGAAAAATTCTCCTGGTAAATGTAGCGTTGTACTGTAAACTAGTTCTGCGGATGATGCTTATAAGTCGTCATTATTTGCAGTTCGAATGCCCAGTAACACTAGAGGTAGTATTTCGATCCATGCCTCTGTGTTATGTCATTTTATTACAGCTTTCAGTTGACGGTGCAGGGGTTCTATCATACCACTGGCTTGAGGGTGGTAGGCTGTCGTTCGCAGATGTTACGCACCTGTTAGGAGCATTAGCTCTTTAAATAAGTGCGATTCAAATTGCCTACCTTGGTCTGTTGTAATTTTTGCTAGCACGCCGAATCGGGCGATCCATCCCTCTAGTAATCCTCTCGCTACCGTTTTGGTCGATATATCAGATAAAGGTATTACTTCCGGCCAGCGTGTGAAGCGGTCGATGCAGGTGAGGCGGTATCTGAAGTTGTTCGATGGTGGAAGAGGTCTGATTAAGTCTATATGCGCGTGTTCGAACCTACCGCTTGGGTTTTTAAAACTTTCCAACGGCGATGACACGTGTCGGGTAATTTTTGCCCGTTGACACAGTATACAAGCTCTTGCCCATTTCCGTGTGTGTTTGCCATAGGTGGCCATACGAAGCGCTGGGATATAAGTTTTTGCGTCGCTCGGATCCCGGGATGTGCTAAGCCATGTATGTGTTGAATACTTATTTCCGTAGTGCTTTGGGCACAAACGGTCTTGTTATTGATATTTTTGTGTCATAGTAGATTTCGGTGTTTAGTTCAGACAACTTTATTTCTTAATTTGTAATGAACAGCTGTTATTCATTAGCAGTGCACTCAGATCTTCATCCTTTTTCTGCGTTGCTGATAATTTTTTCAAATCTATAGCTTGCGTTACTCCTTCTATGCAGAAGAGTGCAACAGCAACGGTGTTCTCGTTGCCTTTGACGTATTGAATATCTGTGATGACTTAACCAATAAAATCAAGGTATCTGAATTCTCTTGGTGAACTTTTTTCCGGATTTTGTTGAAATGCGTATGTGAGAGGCTTGTCGTCTGTAAAAATTGTTACGGTTCGGCCTTCGATAGCGTACCGAAATATTTTTACAGCCGTATACATAGCATACAATTCTCTGTCGTATGCGCTGTATTTTTGTTGTACATTGGTTAATGCCTTTGAGAAGAAATCGAGTGTCTTCCATTTCCCATTTTCCAGTTACCGAAGAGCAGCTCCTACAACATAATTCGATGCATGGGCGGCCAGTGATATTACTGCTCCATCTTTTGGGTGCGCAAGTAATATAGCATTAGCGAGACCATTTTTCATTCCATCGAAGGCTGTCTCTATCTCGTCTGTCCATTTAATTGCGTCGTTCTTTTTTATATTCCCTTTTAGAAGTATGTTTATTTTGTGCTGCAGTTCTGCAGCATTCGGCACAAAATGTCCGTAGAAATTAAGCATTCCAAGAAATCTGCGCAGGCCACTTATGGTCATTGGCTTTTTAAAGTTTCTTACCACGTCGACATTTTGGGAGAGCGGGCGCGTGCCTTTTTCACTAATGCGGTAGCCTAAAAAATCTATTTCTTTTTGTCCGAATACGCATTTTGCCGGATTTATTATCACTCGGTATTTGTTGAGCTATTCGAATAACAAATGCAGGTATTCGAGATGCTGTTTTTCGTTTTCTGATGCGATTAAGTAGTCATCTGCGTATGGAAATACGAAATTTAAACCTCGTGTTATTTCATCTGAAAATCTTGGAAACGTCTATCCCGCGTTGCGTAGACCGAATGGACAGCGTGTGTACTCGAAAAGTTCGAAAGGAGTGATTACTGCTGTCTTTGTTATGTCTTCTTCCGCAACGGGGATTTAGTGATACGCACGGACAAGATCGATTTTTGAGAATTTTGTTCTTCCGAATAAATTTTGTGCGAAATCTTCTATGTGGCGCATTGATTAACGATCCTGTTTTGTTCGCAGATTAAGGCCTCTGTAATCTCCGCATGGTCGAATGTCGTTGTCGCCATTCCGCGCAATATGTAAGGGAAATGCCCAATCGCTCTTCGAAGGCCGTATTATGCTTTGCCGCTGCAATTCCTCAAACTCGGCTCTTACCTTTTTTTAGCGGTCAGCTGCGACTCGTCGTACTCTGCAGTGCACTGGTGGTCACGGTGTTGTTTCAACATAATGTTTTACAGTATGTTTTATTGGTTGATGGACTCCAGGGGGTTTGCATATGTTGGGAAATTCCGCGAGCAGTTTATGATAAGGTGAGTCGTCAAGAGAGACGAGAATTAACCGACTAGTTTTTAAAGTGAAAAGATATATTGTTATGTTTTTCTATTGTTTCATAGAAGAAGTATTGATGGCGAAAACAGTCGAAGAAAGTATTGGGTTTACCGGCTTGCTGTTTGAATCTATGATTTCTTTTCGGCTCATAGTCTAAACAGCGCCGCAGTCTTCCCGGTATTTCGCTCGACTTTCCGTCGCCACAATTATCTAAAAAAAAAGGAAACAATGAAAAATATTGCAGAGGGATAATATTTATAGATATAGAATAAAAATATATGAAAAAATTTTTAAAATAAGATAAAAGAAACTATGAAAACAACAGTTGCCGTGAAACAAAATTGAGGTTTAGGAAAAAAGGGGCAATAGATGCATTTATTGTCTAAATCCTGTAATAGAAAACGATAAAAAAATAAGCAAGAACTTTCATACTTGTAAACTAAGAGGCTGCTTATGTTCACAAAATAAGTGAAAATAAAAAAATACATGAAAATTAATTAATTAGAACTAGATATATTAAAAGCAAAATGGATAAAACTCGGAATAAGTACAAAAATAACATTTTTATTAAAATTTTATTTTAACAGAAATAAGAACACTTTAAAAGATATACGCGAAAAGAAAATAACAAAGATTAAGAAAACATAAAATATATTACAAACAAATAGTGATTTAAAGTGATAGTAAATTTAAATACACAATAATAATGATAGAAGAAATAATAAAGTAAATGGAAACTTATGATAAACGATAAGAAGAAAATTTTGAAAGAGTATCAAATTATAACAAATGTATTGGAAAGCAAATAATAAAAAAAGAACTTTAGAAATTAACTCTAACTTATAGGAAGAGAGAAACAAAATTTTAAAAACTCAACCTCAGTTGCAAACATAGTCAGTAAATATAAGGAAATCAGGTATGCAAAAAAAAGAATAATAAATAAATATGTAATAATTATATGTTATAATAAAATATTTATATGAAAGTCCAACATAAAAAAGCACAAAAAAAAGAGATTGATTACATAAGTTAAATTGAAAATGAAAAATAAATCAAAACTGAACAGATTTTGGGGAAGTTAAGAAGAAAATGATCGATAAATATTCATGATAGAAAATAAAACAAAAAAACACGTTATGAAAAATATGATAAATTTGAAAAAAATTATAAGACTATGTAACAGAATTCCAAAAATATCAGTGCAGTATCATATAGTATTTATTGGATTAAAAAAAAAGTTAAATAAAAAATCAAAATAATTTATCAATAGAAAGAAAAAATGGAAGATAAAAATAGGCATCAATTTAAGTACCTGAAATGCGATTTAACAAAAGGAATGTAAATAATATAATGATGCATAAAAATAAGAAAATATATAAAAAAATTACTAATATGTTTATTTTACACAAAGAATTTTATTTTTGTAATAACTTTCTTTTTCTTTCTATTTTTTCTATTTGTAAAAATATATTTAAAGAAAAACAAATTTTTAATAAGTCACAATTTATATTATATCTAATAACTTTTTTGTGTACAAAACGTCATCTCTTACAGTGGTCATGGCATTACCATGTATAACAAGTTGAAGCAGACCAATGTTCAGGAATTGTGCTACTCTGTGTTAGCTTGCAAGCTCCAAGACATTTCAAATATACGTCATTTCTACGGCTGGACCAACTTTAAGACAAATCTAACAAGCAAGAAAATGTTGTATCAGGAGCATTATTCATCGTACAGACCAATCGTGAGTATTCTAAATAAAAAATATTAACAATCAAAAATAGTAAACACGATCCGAAAATCGTTGAGACTAATAAAATAGAATACGTGAATATTATTGGAGCTGAAAAGTTTGAAAAAAAAGTGAAAAAAAATTCTGTACCATATCCTTGAATAGCTTCAAAAAAAAGCAAGAAAAACCTAATCAAACAGGATACTCAAGATATGTTCAATACTGGATTTAATGTTAACTATATTTTTAAAAATCCACAAATGCAAAGAAAAACACCTGCTGACATATCTCCTTCTGTCAGAAAAATCTAGAAATAGTCAAAGCACCGGTATAGGATTCTCTTTGTACAATGATAGGATGATGTGTAACGAACTTGATGAGGTCAAGCACAACACGTTTGAGAACAATTCTGTATGCTCAAACTTAGTACCATTTGACGAGCAACTTATGAACCATGTAAAAAACACGACTTGCTTTTAATAAAAAAAAATGTTTTTTGTGCATGAATTTTATAGACGCACAGTAAGATTATATTTTTTCATGTATTCTTTCATATTTTTCCAGCCTTACTATTAACTTTCTATTAATCATTATATTTGATACGAAACAGATTATCAACCACTCAGTACACTTTTTCCCCATTTTATACAAGTTTTTTATATTTGTATTTATTTTATCATATTCTATAAATTATAAAAATTTATTATTAAAATTATCAAAAATAGAAGATTTCTTTCAGTGTATTAATTTATTATAATCTTTAAAAAAGGAAATATAATAAATATATGAATAATATAAATATGATGTTATTACACCATACCTATCTATTTTTTATTCTTAAATATATTTTTGTAAAATATTGTGTACACTTTAAGATATAAAATAAAATTTTGTTTCTTTCGAAAAATAATTGTAAACATAAATCTTTTGTACATTAATATTATGATTTAATGTACAAAAATAATTAAATACGGTATTTACCTAATCTTAAAAGTTATAAAAAACAAAATCTGAAATAGTAGAATTTATTATCTTATTGAAATGAGAAATTATTTAAAGAAATACAGTAATACGTTCAATTTTGATAAATAAATACCATTTATTGGAATAATCTGAATTAATTTTTTGTTTATAATATCAATTTTCATTTATGTTTTTATTTTAAAAAATTTTAAGGAAGACTAGTTTAATTAAATTAATTTTATTCTATTATAAGTTCATCGATATTTTATGAAGATATGTGCATTTAATAATAATAATAATAATAATAATAATAGTTATTATTATTATTATGGTATTGTGTTTTTTATAATATTTTTAAGCATAATTGCGTGTGAAAATTACTTATTTTGTATAGGAAAATTATAATATAAATGAAAATTAATAAAACAATTAAACTTGGACGATTAATTTAATTTGAAAATAAGTTTTTTATGCAATACGAAATATTCATCTTTTTATAACTGTTATTTTAAATGTAAAAAAAAATATTTTAAAGAAATTTGTATATATTTCTTATTAAAAAATATAAAAAAATCTTTTAATCATTCTTAAACTAAACGTCGTATTTATACATTTTAACTTGTTTTTTAGTTCTCTCATATATTAGCAGTTTCATTCAGGTAAAGAATAAAATAATTGCTTACTAGTAGTATGAATCGAAGAACAGTAATTATACAAATTGTTTATAATGTTATATATATAAATATATTATCTTTTATATTTAATAACAGACTATAAATAAATATAGTTATTCGTTAATTTAATTTTATATGAATGACATATTATATAATGAAAGATAATATATGATAGATTTAGAGCGGTATAAAAATATTTTTTTTTATATTTCATCTTTACGATTTAATTACGAAAGAGATACTAGAGTGACAATACATGTCTATTTTAGCATTGTTAATTTCTTTAATGAAAGTTATAAGTCTAATATAAAAAAATTAAATTTTTTTTATATTTAATGGTAATTTCAAATAATATTCAGAATTTTTGTAAATTAGGTTAATTTTTATAAAAACTTTAAATTTAGAATATAATATATTATTAGAGTATAAAAATATGCAAAAATCATGTGAATCATGAAAATACAAAATATACCTTTAAGTTTCTAATAAACTGTAAATCATTGCATAACTATTACAGTTACTGTTATTTTTACTTTTAAATAATAAATATACTATGTAAGTTATATAAAATACTTAATTGAAATGAAAATTTATATTTGTAATAGCTTTATTATAACACACATGTAAAATTTCATTTATTAAAAATATATTCACTTCATATGCTTATAAATCTTCATCATAATAATATATAATATAATTAGTAAAGTATTAATTATTAAATTTGCTTATAACCTTTCTTTTTTAATACTAGCTATAATTATAAAGCAACAATTTTGGGGCTCGTTAGAAAAGTTTTTCAGTTTATTTAAAATTTAATTAAATATTATTTATTATGTAAGAAATTAATTCATCTTAGCTATTTAATTTAGTCATGTATATATTGTACTATTTGATGAAGTACGTTTTCGTTTTTAGATAATTAATTACAGAAAAACAATTAATAAATGTTATATGTCATTAAATATTTTTATTCATTTATTTAAATTATTTTTTAAGCTTCTTAGCTTAAAGATTTTTTTATTATATCATAGTTAGATTAATTTTTTATTCTCACCTGATACATGATTAGAAAAATTATTCAAATGGGATTAGTTTGACTAAAAATTTAAAATGCATAGCAAATAAAAAAATTAAAATTAAAATTGTGTTAAATTTTAATTGATAATTAGTTAAAATTTGGTAAATATTTTCTTAATCAAATTTTATCACTTAAAAATATCTATTTTTTACCTCGGAATAAAAAAATTTGACGAGAAAGGTTGAAAATTGATATATAGGTTTTTATTTAATGTATTTCTATTAATTAATAACTACGTAATAAATTAGGTTTCATAATTTTAAAATAATTTTATAGTCGTAAAATGTTATTTTACGTAATAGTAAACCGCTTTAAGTTTTTATTTCAAATAATTCAATAAAAAAATTAGTATTATTTAATATAAAAAGAGTCATCTTTTGTGTGTTTATCTTTAAAAAAAGAATATTTTATTAATATATTAAAATTAACATTTCATGATCTCTGTCCTATTTTTACTCAATTTTATTTTATTTATTTGTAATTTATTTTATTTCATTATCTTGTTTATAATGTTTAAAGAGTGTTTTGTTACGATAGATTTATTTATGATTTACTAATGATCTTTTGATTAACATTATTTTTATTTTGAATTGTAACTTATACTTTTTGTTCTTATAAAAAGAAATAATTTCGAAATACATGATGGTTAATAAATTAATGTTATTATTAAAAAAAGTTCCAATTATATTTTTAAGATTCTTTACAGTTTCTCAATGAATCCTAAAGAATTAATTACTACTTCAATTTTATATATATAATTTGCAATAAAAATTAAACATTAAAAAATTAAAATTTACAAGTCTATAACTGTATAGCAAAAATTTTTCGGTAAAAATTAATGATTCGTGAAAAAAAATTAGAATCCAAATCTATTTTAGTAGAGGTCATTTATAAGAATTAAGTTGTACAGTCATTAATTGAAATTTATCGTCTTTTATTCTAAGTTTTAAACCTACCCGCCAAGGGTAGCCAGCGCCACGCGTATTTTCACAGCCATTCATATTCCTTCTTTTGACGTTGCTTAGCTACGTTTAGTCCTATAGAAAGGGGAAAAGGTAAATTGGCAAAAGAGCAATAGAACAGTTGACTTTCAGAGTTCGTTAGATATTTATGTCAATAGTTTTTTAGTGATTTTTGTGAATAGTGCAAAAACAAAATCTAGATCATCTTGTGTACTAACGTTGGTGTTTGAATGCTAGACTATCTCCACAGACAGTGTAGGTCATGATTTTAAGTTATTACCACCTGCTGCTACGACTCCAAATCTATTTGAGAAATTTGTAATTTTTCTTCCATGATTACATTATACTCTTTAAAACGCGTGTACTTTTCCTATATATTATGTTCCCTGCCTTATATCGATCTTAAGATAAAATGCAAAATGTGTCTTTTTTAGTTTTGTTAGAACTGTGTCGTTGCATCCTGAAATGTCGACGCCCTGTAAAAGAGGCCGTTGTGTTACTCGGATTACTATTAAGTGGGGGAGACACGTGCAAGCTTGAGGCACCACTCCACGTGTTTACAAACTCAGTGCTTTTGAATTTCAGCCTTTGTTTTCTGTTTCTTATTTTTCTTCGTTTGTTTTTTTACTTGTTTCGAGTTTTTTTTATTTACTTCTCCGCATGCTTAATTTTTAATTTTCAATTATAAAAACGCAAATCAAACAAACATCACTCATCTTAAAGAAAATCATTACTCCATAGCTTTTACGAAAACAGAAGAAAATATTTTTTTAATAATTTCAAAATTTCCACTAATTATGAAAATATATTTGTAGCATTGTTAAATTGATAAAAATTCTTTCACATATTATTTGCATAAGTAAAAAATTGTATCTTTTTATTAATATAACAGGCAACAATTATAAGTTATTTTTAAAAGGAATATTAATTTTGTTATCACTCGAATTTAGTTATATTTTCAAGTACTTTGTTTAAAAACAGCTATAACAAAATGCAGAAATTATTTTTTGTTAAAAATATAAAAATCAACGTAATTATCTAAAATTTAAAAACAATGCCAATTCTTAAATGATAAAACAAATACGTATTTGTTTTATTATTAGAATTAAGACAACGCTAAAAACAGAATAGCTTTCTTCTGAATAATTAAGATCGGTGATCTGAGTAAAAACTTTTTTACGAGATGCCTAATTTGAATGTTCATACATTGAACGTGTATAACTTATGCTGTTAATTTTTACTATTATAATAAGTAAAGATTTACCCACTTAAATATTTAAATGAACAAATTGCAATAACTATAACCAATAAATCGAGACTATTATATAGTATATAAGTATTCATTTACGCAAATATTATTTTATTTTGACTTTTATAGTAATGTAATTATTTTTTCTTAAAATTTTCTTATCGATACTTTAATTCACTAAATTTACTTTAAATAAAAAATTTATTTTTATTATATTATGAAATGTTAAAAACATTTGTTAATGACTATATAAAAGTTACCGTAACATAAATAAAATATTGAGCAAAATTATAGATTAATGAAAGTTTTATAAAAAATATAATTTTATAATTTGATTTTGTAATTTGTTGATTATATTATTTGATTTTTTAAACATTATGTTATCATAATTTTAAACTTACATAAATTGTGTATTTTTAAATAGAAATTGTAATATATTTATTATGTGAACAAAATAAAGATGGTTACACGTGATTTGTGTTGTAAAATGAAACTTTTATTTTATAATTGTAAATGAAAAAGCACATTTATATCATGGATAGGTTTTAAAATAATAATACATGATAATTACTTTTAAAAAAAAATTTAATTTTTAATAAATTTTATTTACGTTATAATTGCTTTCATTAATTGCGCAATATCAACATAATAATATAATACGTACGTAAACTATTTTAATGCAATTTTGAGTTTTTGAGAAATAAATTTTTATTTTATTATATAATATAATGCATGAAATATTCAACAAATAGTAAATTTTCTATATTAATAAAACGAAACAATCTTTTTAAATCTTAAATAATTTATATTGTAATACATTCAATATTATAACATGTTAAAAATATTTAGTTTTAAAAATTATTTTTTATCATATATTTTATTATAAAATAGAGTATTATTTTCATTAAATATTGTAAGTTGCTTAAATTTCAAAACTACATTTTTATATAGGAAAAAGATATTTTAATATTAATTAAAATTATAAATATTTTGTGAAAAAATATCATTCATAAAACAAATATTAATTTTGTAAATTACTTGGTTGTATTTTAAAATCATTTATAACTTATTTTATGAATAATCAAATTTTTATCATAATTTTAAAGATAATTCTTATGGTATAATAATCATTATATTTGTTCGAGAATGATACATTGTACAATAAATATATTCAATATATTATTATTTAATTATTTATTTAAGAATAGTTAATACAATACACGATACAACTAATATTAAATTATATAAATGATAACATAATAATATTATATATTTACAATATGATCTTATATTATTTTAAATAATCTTATCAATATAATTTTTAAAATTTATTTATACTTCTTTTTCTTCACTTGTAATGTTATATTTTTAAACGTATTTCTTTTTCTTTTCTGTTTCTGTTAGACTTTCCGGAATATTATATAATATATTTAAATATTTTCTTTCAGTATGCTGTTATTTTTTTCTTCCAATTCTTTGTCTTGGTTCCTATATCATTGCACTTTTTTTATCAACCAATGTTCGTTCGTTCTCGTTTCATGACCTATTGTATATTTTGATATTTTATTTCTATTCTTTCTCTGTTTTTTTTCTTTTCATATACACATTTTTTTGTAAACTTTTTAATATTATATAATTTTATTTTTTTGCATATTTTTATTTTTTAGGATTTTTAATCCATATGGTTTGTCAGGTATAGTTGTCTTCTGTATTATTTATTATCATCCGACTTTCTTTCTCTAATATTAGCTTAACTATCCAATAGATTTCCCAGAAATATATTCTGTTTATTACTTGGTTTCCTCTCTTACTCTTGAATTTATTTCTATTGCTTCCACATACACTTCCTTCTTTTATTTTTATTTTTGCGCATTTTTTGAGGATTTCCTTGTTTTCGTTGTTTTTATTGCTTTATTCTCAAATTTCCTTTTTTCATTCTCGTTTCTCTTTCCTTTTGTGTGTATGTATGATCTCTTAGTTATAAATCTTGTTTGTTCTTTAACCAAGCCTGTTATTTTTCTTTAAATCTATATGATTTAATATTAGAACTGCTTTAATGCTTCTATTTTAACTCGTTTTCATTTAAAATCATCTTTTTCCTGTTTTCATTTTCTGAATTACATTATTTTTGTCTTGATTAAATGGCTTATATTTAGTTTTATTCTTTTTTTTTCTAAATAATTAAAACTATTCTTAATTATACTGTTAATCGTGTTTCACTCTTTGCCAGTATTACTGCGCCAATTGCATTTGTAAACACTCTTGTTCTTTTATAATATTTAGATATTTTTATAATATACTTACTATATTTATCATAATTTCGGTATAAATATATAAGTAAAAGAAAATATTTATTGTAAATTCTACAGCGCCTGCGTGTTATTCATTGTAACTTAAGGACGTTTCATAGCACTAACGTAAAATAACACAGTAGTTTCCGATCTTTTAAAAATAAAACCAGTAATTTTTTTTAATTAGACAACATTTTGAAATCTTAAAAAATAGGCTACGATTCTCCGCTAAAAAATCAATAAAAAATAAGATTGGAGCTTATATTACTTAAACGTTTATTGTGATTATTTTAATTTTATTATTTTATTAAATAAATGTTTATAGGTATGTAAAATTATTTTTTTACATTTTTTTCTTAAAGTATATCATAAAAATACATATAACCATTCACAATGAAAAAAATATATTTGAGGAAAATTTTAAGATTAATTAAAAATTATTGAAAATAGATATTGTTTTAATTTATTACAGGTTTTAAAGTAATTAAATTAAAAGCAGTAATTTAAAAAAACTACTGCTATCTTATATTTATTCAATTTGATTAGTGTAAAAATAATTTAACTACTAAATTTATAAACAATTAAAATTATTAAAGATGTAAAATTTAAATGAGTAATTTTATAATTTATTTATTTTTTAATTCAATTTTAACAAAATAAATCTACTAATAGATTAATTAACTAATAGTACTAACCTACAATAATATTTACGCCTTATAAATAACTGAATAATAATTGATAAACTATCCCATTTTGTAATTTTAGATCAATAATAATAATACAGTTTAACGTTGTTTTTAAGAAAGTTTTCTCTAACACGAAGTAGAAATACTTATAGATAGCAATAGTACATATCACTACTAATAAGCGTCAACAAATAAGCGTTTAATAAAGGTTATTCTCATTGTAAATGCATAATTATAAAAAAATAAAAGTTGTTGACTTTTGTTTGAAAAATAGATGATATTTTTTGAAAGAAATATTGCTACATCATATTAATGAAAATAATGAAGCAGATTGAATGCTTTTTATATTCCATTATTTTGAATTTTATTTTAATATTTAAACAAGAATAATGATGTTTTTTATCAAAAATTCAAAAAAATATTATATTATTTTTTGGTAGTACCTAATTAACTAATTGAATTATAAAAAATTTAAAACATTTATGTTTTCTGTCAATAAATAATATCAATGTTAAAGAGTTAAAAATCCTGTTATTTTTTAAATTTAATATGGTAAATTTGAATAAAATATTATGTAGTATATTTTATTCTATAAAATTGAATTTAATATTTTATTTACAGATCCTTGTATGAAAAAAATACCAAAACAATCAAATCAAATACAAAAAAGTAGATTTTATTTTTGTATCTACATCACTGTAAATTTTATTCCTCTTATATCGTCATGGAAGATTGGGAGAAATGGTCATCAATTATAAGATCATGCATTATTACGTCCAAATCTCCTCTCACACCCTATGAGATCAATCGTAAGTTTTAACTTAATCGCATTAAATTTTATATTTTTAACATATTCATATTTATTCCTTTATGTGAAAAAGATCACTGCCATAAGTTCAAAAAAATTTTTTGCTTATGAAAAGAAATATTTATTTTTGAAAACAATTATTATTTAATATAATATTTTTATTAAATTCATTAAAAAAATATTAGAAACAAAAATTAGAAGAATGCGAAGTAATCTTCAACATATTGTTGATAAGTTGACATAATATTAGTTACAAACGCGTATTGTCACTTTATTTTTTATTTATAGAGATATCTTTTTTGTGTTCCTGAATCTGTTTTATGCAACAAGATATGCATTCCTTTATTGTACCTCCTTTTTCTTTTGTTTTACTCAGTAATTCACGTGCGTGAAATAGTTATTCCTAATTAAATTGTACTGTCCTTTTTCTGTTACTCTTCTTTTTTACTTGGCCTAGGTTTATTAGTGACCTCAACTATTTCGCCTTTATTTTTCTTAATTACGTTCTTCATTCTCTATCCCTCTCTTCCCTCTTTCTGTTTCTCTTTTTTTTCTTATTCTCTTTGGCGTATCCCAGAAATATGTTAAGTATTTATTCGTAAGTTACTTCGTACACATTTCAGAATATCATTTTATATACAAAACTTCAAAAATTCATTTGATTATAAAATAAAATAAATAATTTTTTAAACGATTTAGTTTTGTTATAATTATTACTGTGTAATATATTTTATATTTAATAAAATTCTATTCTGTATATATTATATTAAGTTTTAAAATTTATCTATTTTAAAAAAATATATCTTTATGATTGAATTTAATAGGTTTTTATATTACCACCTTATTTTTATTAGGTTCTAGATATGTATTAATTTTGGTTTTTATATATAAAAATAATATTTATGGAATTAAATTATAATTTATACACACATTTATTGTAATTATAATTTTTAAAGATTATTATTGAGGATAAAAAAGTGATTATATGGATTGACTTAAAAAATTTGTTAATGATATTTTATTTATACTATCTTCTACCAAATAATATAATTAAATTATATAAAATTGTTTAAAATAAAAAAATGCACTATAGGAAATATAATAAACGTAAATTAAAAATATGAGAAATATTACCACAATAAATATTATTTGTATTTATTAAATAAATAACATTGTGCTTTAGAACCTATCAATTCAAAAGAAATAAGGCATATAAAACTATTGCATACGATAATAAAAAGAGACAAATAATGCTTCTAACAGACAATATGAAAAATATTTTTGATTTAAAAATTTAAAAGAAGATTCAATATTAGCGTTACATAATTTCGCTCATTTTTGTATTCATGATATTGTATAAACGAAGTTATCAGTAAATGTATTTATTTATTGTGTCTGTGCTTGATCCATCTAAAGTTTTAAGTTATTTAACAACACATATTTATATATATAAAATATAAACATAGTAGACGAGAACATTATTCGTATAAGTTTTTTCAATTGACAACTCGGGGGAAAATGGTAGATATATTCGTTTTATTATTCAGATCATTTCAATTATTTTTCGGTGTGATGTAGTGTTTGAATGTAGTACACTGGCATTGAGCGGTGTAATTTCGAAAAATGTATTTTCGAAAATAGAGTATTATTGTTTAAATGCATACATTCGTCTATTTCCATACTGAATATTTTGTTTTTTGCCTTTAACGGGATGGATTAGTATGCCAGCGAGGAGGGAATCTCCAAAAGATATACTGAGATTGTGTCGATTTTACAACTGAACTTACTTATCGATTAAAACCTTCCCGTATTAGAGAAAAGAAGAAAGACTGAGAGAGGGGGCAGAAGCACCAGTCATAGACCTCGACGTCAAAAGAAATTGAGCAAGAATATGAGTGAGGGAACAGGGTGATATAACGGAGGAAGAACTACGCCGCACTCACAATAACGCAAATTAAATGCGACATTAAAAAAATGATCGAGGAAACATCGAAACTTATTCTATAAGTAAGGAAAATCTGTGTATTAGAATATTTAGAGAATCAAAGAGATAACAAGCAGATAAGATCCTGAATGTACTGATTACAGTAGAAGGAAATAGAATTTTCGAGATTGTTAGCTAACCAAGTAACGCAGTCTGAAAGGCGCTCTAATTTAGACTCGCAGAGGATAAGTGAATACTTAGTAAGTTTTTTGTAACCATTAAAATGATGAATGGAAGAAAACATCTCAGGTGGGGATTCATAAGTGGTATTAATACGAATGATGTACAGTTGCTTGTAGATACTTGTTTTTAAGAAACCAGAGAATTTTATAGTTGTCTATGACAATAGGCGTAGGGAGTACATATGTGCTAAAATGGCTGGGTTGAGATTTAGTGTGATTAATAGCAAACCTCAGAAGTAAAGGATTGTATTATTTTAAGCAGCAATGTATTTTTTCAATTCTGTGTGCGAAGCACAGGATTAAAATATCATCAGCATATTACGATATTAGCACAGAGTTGAGAAAAAGGATGTCACTGAAGTAGATAATAAATAGAATCGTCAAAGTTTTGAACCTTGAGGTACACCAGTAACAATGAGTACACATGGGAGGAGTTAGATCAAATATGATTCTTTTGCTATGATTATCTAGGTATGAACGTATTACACCTGAGCTATGGAGTAAGACCTGTGTAAATAAGTTTATAAATAAAACCATCATTTCAAACCCTATCAAAGACTTGTTCAGTATTTTAGGATTTTTGATCCGGAGTAGGAATGAAGATTTCGGGAAAAATAATAATCAAAAATCAAAAAAGCAATTTAAAAAAATCTATTTATTTATTTTCATGAAATGATTTACATAATTATTATTATAAATAACTTAAGAAAAATAAAATAAATATAGTCCAAATAATTTGCAGGTGACATAAATATGTTAGAGGGTAGTAGTATACCTTATCAACACTTTAATTTTCAAACTCTTGAAGAAATGTTAAGAAAGGTTTCAGGCTTGAAGGTATTTACAGTACAAGGAAAAACTGTCATACAAGCTATTCCTAGTGAAGAAACCGCGCATATTTCAAAAATGGTTAAACTTCAAAAATCTGCGAAAAAAAAACCACGAACGGTATGTATATAGTAAATTTTCAGCTTTTGAGCTATATCATCACCTATTTGAATATATAATGTTAACAATAACATGCAATATGCGTTCAAAATTAGAATTGTTTTTATAGTATTTTAGTATATAATAGTATATCTACAATGATGGGAAAGAGGATGTTCGTTAGGTGTAGCTGGGTTTAGTGTGTGAAATGGAATTCAGGGAACTCGCGGTAGGCCCGGGAGTGGGAATAGAGAGGCAAGAACGTTGCAGGTTGGCGGGGTGGAGGCAGGAAGGAGGGTAGTAAGTTACCTGAAGGGAAACGAAGGTAGGGGAAACAGAAATGGAAAGGAAAATGAGGGAGGGCAGCAAGGGCAAGAAAGGTGAAATATGGGAGAAGGACGAAGCAAGTGTAGCACAATGGAAATGGGAGGGTGATCTGGGCAGGTCCGGGGGGGAGGGGGAGGGCAATAGGCAAAGAGGGGGAGAGCCTGAGTTTTTGAATTAGCACAGATGTCGGGGCGCGGTAGGAAGCGACCGGGATAGACGAAGGGAAGTGCACGTCTGGGGAGAGGAGGTAAAAAGCCGGGGTATGGCAGCGGCCAGCGGGGCGTGAAGAAAAGAGCATCACACACAACGCTTGCACGGTCCCAGAAGAAGAAGTGGCAGATAAGAAAGGGCCGGGCCCAAAAGATAAACCAAGGTGACCAAAGAGGAGGGATTTATGATTGAATGTAAGTAACGGACGGTGCAGGTGTACGCAAGAAATTTATAGGTAAACCTACATAAGGCAATAGTGTTGATTTACAGGAGACTGGGTGCGGGGAAATGAGAAATTGGGAGAGGGGTAAAAGGGAAACGGGACTGTGATTTATTGGGAAAAATAGTTACTATTAATATTGTCTTTTCTTAGTTTATATAATGAAATTAGTTAAGTCATTTAAGTTAAATAGAAAAACAAAAGATTTATTTTTATTTTTGTATTTTTTACTATCTTATATGAGTATTTGTAAAATAAAATAATATTAATTAATCTCATATCATTTCTTAATTCATAATAAATAATATTAAAAAATTTAATAAAGAAAACGAGAAAAAGAAATTTGTAAAGCAATAAACAAATATCGAATTTTATTTTATTGTAAAATGTTTTTTATAGAAAATGATATATATAGTTGAAAACAAAAATTAGATTATGATTGAAATTTTAAATGAAACATACAATTTTTTATAAATACAGTTTTAATTTAATACAATTTAAATTTATCTAAATTTTAATTTTTGTCAAACTTTACGATCATTTATTTTTTTTTAGTGCAAATTCATGGAATTTTCAAAGACAATCTGAAACAAAGTCAGCACTATATAAAGGATTATGTACTACACTATCAGCAGCACACTTATCGCAGAATACAGTACCCGATCACAGAATCGAGGAAGTAAAAAAAATAGTCTCTCAATCATCATCAAAAAGAACATCTCTATTTCATTCAAGCTCTCTTTCATTGTGCTCTACTTCATCTGCGCAACGATCGAATTGTATTCTGAATCATCAAATCCCTCAAATGCATCGTCATAATCTGCAACCACACCGTCATAGTAGACTACCGTTATTTCCTTCACTTCAGAAAAGTATACACCTTAGATCATCTACGCAATCAAATATTCTTAGCCCTGAGTTAGACTTCTTAAAACATTCCGAGTCTGATTCCATTATCAAGAGACTGAATGTGATACCAGAGGTGAAATCGCATACCTTGCACACCTCAATTTCAACAGTAAGTAATTTTACTACTTTATAAGACTATTAGTCAATTGTCTTACTTAGTAAAAATAATAGTTGAAAAAAATATTAGGTATCTATAAAGTTTGTTTGTCTTTTTATAATTTAATAGTATTACAATTTCTTCTTGGAGGTTGGTGATCTTGTGTATATGCAGGTAAGATTGATGCGGGACAAAACAATTGGCGACCATGTGGTAGGAACATTTTGATCGGTTGGCCGAAAGAATTATGAGGGTATGGGTGGGGGAAACAAAAAAGAGAAAAGCAATAAGTTATTGTTGTATATCTATAATATTTTATTAGTAATTTTATATTTTATTTATTATTAATAATTTTAATATTTTAGTAGTAATATTATATTTTATTAGTACTCTTATTTAAGAAATTTAAATAATTTTCAAAGGTAGGAAAATAAAAAATTGACATCATTTAAAAACTCTTGTCTCCTATTTCAATAATTTTTAAGCTATAAATAATGAAATTTTATTAAATTTTTATAATAACTAATTAGATTTGAAGTATATAAAAATTTGTTTGTTTTTTTCCAGTCGAATTTCTTATAAATAAAAATTCTATAAATTGACTTTGTATACATTTTTTTTAAATATTGTTATTTATTGATTTCTATGTTGCAGCCAAATGACCCTCGACTTATCTTAAAAAGTTATACCGAAGCTCAAAAACTTCCTTTGCCCCTATATAAAGATCTACCCATGAAAAATAATTTTATTTATTCATCAGTTACTGTAAGTATTGTTGGTAATATAATATTCACTATTTTTACAGATAAAACCTTCAAATAAATTTTATATTTTTGTTTGAATTATTGTAACTTATATTTTTAAAATACTATATAATTCTCTTATTATAGGTGAATTTAAAAAAATACAGTTCTTATCCAAAAGAAGCTAAAACAAAAGAAGGAGCTGAAAAACTTGCAGCCCAAGTAGCTTTGGATGAATTATTAGGCAAGGATACAAAACCAGTAGTAATAACAGCTGACAAAGATTTGATAAAAGTGAGAATATTGAACATCATCAATGATTATCCTAATGGCTTGTTTGAGTCGAGTGTTGTTGAATATTATACAGCAAAGTATACTGAGGGATTACCTGAAAATTGGATAAAATTGGTTGAACAGATGATCATATTGGATATTGGAGCAAATAATTTAACAATTTTGAGTCCACAAAATAATTTACAAACTGTTAGACCTGTAAGTTCTATTACTTCAGAACCTGAAGTATTAAAATTAAGTAATATGGAGGAATTTTGGCTTCATGTTTACGTTATATACAACATTACTGATATTTGGGGAGTTATCATTGATGAAAATCACAGTGTAAGTAGAATAAAAGTTATAAAATAATATTTATTATCAATGAAAAATTATAAATAAAACTTAATGCTAAATATTTCTAATATTTTTAACAATTCAAGGTAGTCATAGTGTATAATGCAGTTTATGGGTTGTTTAAAAATTAAATCTCTAAATATCACTGACCTACCTGATAACAATAAATGTAAGAAATTATAATTTTAGGACAAAATTGATGAACTCGCCAAAGATATGAAAATATATTATAATACAAACAGATCAGAAACTCCGCAAGTGATGACCGGCAAATATTATGCTATTTTCGACTCGGAGTGGCATCGAGTGCGCTGCGTCAAGATTAATTCTGTTGAACAAGTTGCTACTGTTTTTTTCATTGACCGGGGGGATGAAGACACATTTTTGATTGACCGATTACGGATCTTACATCCAAAATTTTGCCAACTTCCAGGACAAGCAGTGCGGATTTCGATGGCTGGTTTAGAAACTTTCTACGATTGTAATCAAACACAGACTTTGTTAGAAGAAATTCTTGTTGACAAAGACGTATATGTGAGGAGCATAAAGTACGACCCGAATTATCCGAATACCATAGCTGCCTTACTTTACCTGGAAAAAGACGACGACGAAGTTAATGTTAATGAGTGGTTAAAGGTCGAGATTATAAAGAAAGTCCTTGATCCGACTATTAACATTCAATCTGTGAGTTTTTTAATTTAAGAAACATTTAAAAATGATTTTATTTATTTCGATATATATTCTATAAAAGTAATACCATATTCTTTAAAGAAATTTAATTTTAGTATATATAAAAAATATAAAAAATTGTAAATAGTCATATAATTTTAATTATTAGTTAGTATTGTATTTTAAAATGTTAAAAATATTTTAATTACTGCAAATATAAAAGTTAGAGTAATATAAATTTCTACAAAAAACTATTACATTTTTGACGTTCAATCCAGATGAATATAAGTATATTATAATCATGAAAAAATTTGTATACTATCTTGTAAAGTTGACATAATTAAAGA
This sequence comes from Platyscapa corneri, assembly GCA_018907185.1. Lineage (NCBI taxonomy): Eukaryota > Metazoa > Arthropoda > Insecta > Hymenoptera > Agaonidae > Platyscapa > Platyscapa corneri. The sequence continues at coordinate 8,392 of JACCHW010000177.1, read as the reverse complement.
TTTCCATAAAGTAATTAGTACATTGTATGTGCTTTTAATATAATTCTAACTGACTTGAATTATGAACTATAGCCGTTTTTGGTTAATTCTTAAATTAAAATTTACATTAGAAAATAGTATTTTAATGTTCAATAATAGCACTTGTGTAATCATTTGATAATTTATATATCGTTATTCAATTTAGCATATTCAGAGATTTTTTAAATACGAGATAAGGAAAATGGAATAATTTCATGTAAAAATATATAAATAACATTGACTTGTGTGATGGTCAGGGCGAAAGGTGTGGAATTGATTGAACTTGAACACTCCTTTTTAATAAAAATTAATTAAATTTCTCTACTTTTGTTAACACTAGAAACTACGTTTCGATATTGTAGTAGTTCTTGATATGTAAAGATTGATTTTGATTGATACGGAGTAGAATTGGAATAGGAGTGCTGTATTTTAGATATATAGTTAGAATATAAATGCAGAAAGGAAAAGAGTAATGAACTGCTGAAAATTTAATGAGGCTTGGTGATGAGTTATATACGCACGTTGCATCGCTAGGCGCGTGGTAAGCAGTTCTACCTGAAATCGTAAAGTCGAACGCGCGCGTTGCGTTACTTAACGTGATATGCAGTTTTGCGTAAAAGCGGATGGAATCTTTGTACCCGTTGGAATATATTAGATATAGGTATACCTTACAGTATGTGGTATACGTTACACTAGTTTAAAAATTTTTCTTATATTTTTATTTTGCTTGAAACGAACTACTAAACACTAATACCAATATACGTAAATACTCATTTAAGATAAAGTATATCTTCGTAAATTTAAAAAAACAATTTTTTTATTACTATTAAAATTAATTTTTATTAATACTAACATTACTATTTATATGTAAAAAACATGATATTTGTTAATAAAAAGTAATCTATAAAATAAATAATTAAGTTTATTATTAAATTTGTAAAGTTTGTATTAATAATAGATAATATATTTTTCGGTATTTTAACAAGTGATTTTGTATGCAAACAATACAATGTTTTTACAAACAAATAGTTTTTTTTTATTATTATATATTTAAAAAAAATAACTTTGTTAAATTTTCGTAATATTAATATATACTTATTATATACGAATATAAAAATGAAACAAAAGTATAACAAAAATTAAATTTAGTATAAATAAGAATTAATTGTGATTGACTAACATGAATATTTAATAATTAATGACCCAGTGTTTGTGCAATGTCAGAAATGTGTATCCCAGCTTGCATTGTTATAAAGGTGCATATTAATGGTACAAAATTAGTAGGAAAGAAAATTATTCAAAAATGATTGAAAAAGTAAAAATGAAACATAAACATAAACCAAAGATAAACTTGGTTTCTTTATATTAAAATTCATCAATACTTTAAAGAACTGCTAATAATTTATGAAAATTACATTGATACAATGCTAAAATATTGAAAATTGAAACTGACTTATAGACATACATTACAAAGCTTTAACATTGTTGATTTATTCAAAATACAATAATAGTAATTTTAATTCTAATCCATTTGCAGAATAAATTCTATGGAATTTAAATAATATTATAAAAGTTCTTTTAATATACAAAAGTTTTTGATTAAAATTATAATATTTTATTAAAATTAAAAATATCATCAATTAATAAGAAATTTTATCATTTTTCAGACCAAAATTGCTCAAGAGGTTTATATTTCGAATGTTAGTGAGAAATCAATTTTTGTGCAGTTGAAATCAAAAGGACTAACATATTTGAAGATGTTGATGAATAATTTAACTAAAGATTTTTTAAATAATTCCTATTTTAAACCTAAACCAGTTTTTAAATTTGATTTAACAAAAATGTATGTTGCTAAATATTTAGACAATAATTGGTACAGAGTGAAAATTATAAAACTTGAAAACGAAAATGAGGCACAAGTTTATTGTGTCGATGAAGGAGATACTTTAAGTGTTAAAAAAAGTAATTTAATATTATTGGAAGATTTGTCAGAGTTATTAGTTCTTTATCCACATCAGGTGAATATTAAATTCGTTAAAAATTTCCTTATGATTGTTTATTTGCATTAAATTTTTTATCAGAAAAAATTTTTTCGGCGAATTAAACTAAATATTTTTATAAAAAAATTTTTTTTAAATATACAAGGATATTAAAAGTTTTTTATATAAAGACTATTTGATTTTTAATATTAAAGAAATTGAGAATCATGTAATTACTTTTTATAGATTTATGTATGATATATTAAATAGCTTATATAAATATTCAAAACATATACACTAGAATTAGTCATTAATGTATATAATATGTAATTATTATTTAAATGTATTTGCTTAAATTTAAACAGTTAAATTGATGGTAAATTATAAAGGAATTTGTGACAGATATTTTTATATAATTAAAATAATATTATTTCAATAAAATTGAAATAAGAAAGTGTTTTTATGAATCTTCAAGAATAATTCAAATTTTTTAATTTGTTTAAATTTTTTTTAATCAACATATTTAACTCTTATTATGATTCTTATAAATATTATATGTTCATAAATTAATTAGACAATGTTCACTTTCCTAATTAATTCATAGATTAAACTAACATTATGTTATAAAAATTTGATACATTTTTCGAAGTATTTTATTAATTATTATTTAATATTTTTCTCAAAATTCTATTATAAATAAATTTATTTTTAAATTTATGAAAATCCTGTTAATATTTATGTTGTTTTGATAGTTTGAAAAATTTTCAGCAGTAGTAAATTGGCAGCATTAGCATAAAAATATTTAATAAAAATTTTAGAAAAATAATTAGTGTCTCAATATTTAAGCTTTTTCTGTATTTTGAAATAAACTGAAAAATGAAACTTATTTTTGTCTTCATATTTTAGGCTATTCAAGTACAACTGCATAAAATTTCGCCTATAATGTTTGATCAAAATATGCTAAAGCATTTGCGCGCTCTAACACGAGAAGCCGAAATTTTCTACATGAAAGTTATCGATAGCGTCGAAGAGCTACCTGTGGTTGAATTTTATAAAAGAACAGAAGATAATTATTTAGCTTCACTTAATGATACTTTGGCACTTGAACCCGAGATAATGTGAGTTCTAAAAAAAACGTTTATATTAACTTACATTGTACGTTATATATTGTTCATATATTTTAAATATTTCTTTATATATTATGTAGAATTAAATTTTTTTTAATTTATATTTCAAGTTCATAAATCTGTTGTCAAATATGACAGTGATGGGTTTGATACCACACTGTGATATGACCCAGCTCTGACAATAATCCATAAATTAGCAAAAAAGTTCAACAAATCGAGTCGAATATTAGTTCTATAACAGAATAGGGGATAACTAATCAAAAAATTTTAATTATTAACTTTGTTGATGTCTATTCGATAACACATATCACCTACACGCACGAAAAATCTTTATACAGTTGTATAAATATTTAAAATACTAAGTAACTAGCTACCTTTATAAAACAAATTTGTATTTCATATAACCGATGTTCGGTTATATTCCTAATAAATCAATTATCTTAATTTCACATATGTGCATCGTTATTGCACGTAACAAACTTATTAAGGAATAGTAGTTGTAAATTTTATGAAAAAAATTTTTTATTTTTTTTCTACTTTAAAATATTCTTGTAAATTTTATTCAATATATAAATAATAAATTACTAAGATTTTTTATTAAATTTTTTATTAATTATTTATTTTAAACATTTATTTACGTAAGCGACAGATATCTTGATTCCTAAAAAAAATTACTAAGTTATTTTCTTTTTATTTCTAGTTCAAAAGATGATAATAATAATGCCAAACCACATGCTAGAAATGATCGATCTTTAATAGATTTATATTCTGAATTTCCACTGAAAACACCATTCATACCTCCAATTGATTCATTTTTCGACGTTTACATTGTAATGTCCGCTCATCCAGGTAATTTCACAGTACAGCCACTTAATAGTGTAAATGAACTGGAGGTTTGTTTATTATTATGTTTATTTTTATTTAATACACATTAATTCTATTATTTTTAATAAGCAAATTTTTAATTTACTAGAAATTGATGTCAGATTTATTGAAGGTTTGTGAATCATATAATGGTTCTCCTATTATGCCTGGTAGCGTAAAAGTTGGAAGTATGTATGCAGCAAAATATGACGACGATGGAAGATGGTACAGGTAAGCTTATTTAGAATTTTATATAGAAATAATTAATAAATAATTTATTCCGTGTTATAAGTATTTTTCTTTTTAGTACTATTATATATTTATATTATTACATGTTTTGTATTAAAAAATCTTACAAAAATTGTGTGCAAGAAAACAACAAAATTTTTTTCAACACTTGCGTTTTACATTTCAGAGCTTACATCTCCAAAATTATTAGTAATAATATGTGCGCAGTCTACTTTTGCGATTATGGTGATTATAGAGCTGTATCATTGGAACAATTACAACCATTATCAAATCAATTTTATGATTTACCATATCAAGCTATTAAAGCCAAATTATATGGTAAATATGAGATTAATAATATTATTAATTTATTATTAATAGAAATTACGATTAACATTGCTGACAAAAATATATTATTTGTTAGGTATTATGCCAAGATTAAAAGGAGATTGGACTTTCAAAGATTCATTACGTTTCAATAAACTAGTTGTTGCAAAAACGTTTGTTTCTGTTATTAAATATTGCGATATGGAGAATACATCATCTGGCGAAACAATTCTAGGTTTAGAATTAATAGATACTAGCACAACAGAAGATATTTATATTAGTAGTATTCTTATTAATGAAAAAAGAGCAGATAAGGTTAAAGAGCTCACAATTTAAAAGATAAAAACGTTATAGTATTAATAATTTCGTCACATTTGTAAAATTTATTTTCGTTCTTTTTAAAAACCAATAAAAATGAACACATAATTGAAAATAATACGTAACTCTATCTTTGTAAATGATATACTCATTCACAGACTGTAAAGTATATTTTTTATTTTTCTTTATTAGATTTAATAAATAATTTTGTAAAATTAATTTTGCTCTTATTGGTTTTTAGAATTAATTTTCTTTATATATGTACTAGTTCGGTAAATAGAATATTTGGTATTATTACTGTACGGTAATAATATCAAAAGTAAGATTATAAAATAAAATTATACTATAGAAATTACTGAATAAAATTTCGAATTTATGTTGAATTACTGATATTTTTATAAGCATATGTACATATGTAATTATTGACTGTATCATCTTATATTATGCAAATAAATAAAAATACAATATTATTATATTTTAAATGTTAACAAAGTAAATATTAAAAGTTAATAAGGTAATTTAGTTATTTAAAAATTAAAAAAAAAATGTTAAATATAGTATAATAAAATAAAAAAATTTGAACATTTTTAATATATGAATTTTCTAAAAACTACTAGGACAGGGTAAAAAAATCAAGCCACAATACCTTTTGATATATTACAATGTTTGTAGATGGTTGCTTTTATTGTAGTGATTGTTGAATAATAAATGAAGGTGTGAACTATGGAGATTAAAAATCCTGATGAGTTGAAAAGCTTCGTGCAGATTTGCTAAATCATGCACATCATGTGATGTAATATTTGGAGAAAAAACAATCGACTTCGTGTGTGAAAAGTTGCGTTAAAGTAAACAAACCATCGTGTGGATAAATACTGAAAATGCCCCTGGCCCGTCACTAATGTCCCAATTACCAATTTGTTACAGTTGAGCGTAAAAATTCGATGGTACAGTATTGAGAAAAATGAAGACAATGTGAAGGACTGAGAACGAAAAATTAAAACAAAGAAAAGTGTTTGGGACTGCAGTCATCTATTGAGCTCTATTGAAGATACTGAAATAAATATCAATCAGATATATAAACGTGAGGATGGAAAGTGACTTAGCGAAGGCTGTATGCAATTTGTATGTAATAATCTTTGCCCGCAACTAACCTATGGTGTAACAAAATAATTTTAGATTAACGGAGGGTACAAATAATGAAGATACATCACATAGAAGGCAATTATGCGTGTTATTTGTCGACTTCGCTAGCTATATAAGCATAGCGAAAAGATAGAGATCGGAAGAAAAAAGGGCGAAGGAGAGTACCATGTAAACGAAAGGAAAAGATAAGACATACACAGTGGTAAAAAAGCCAGCAATGACACTAATAAAAAAGGAAAAGAAAAGCCGTAGGACACAGTGACGGAGGGACGGCGAAATTAAGGAGAAAGGAATACAACGAAAGAGACGATAGAAAAAAACAAAGAACGAAAAGAGTGTGGAGAAGGGGCTGTTTCGAAAACAGGAAACTAGGCGGCATGAGCACACACTGTAAACGAAGCAAAGAGAGAACGACAAAAGAGAAGAACAATACAAGTAAGGAGAGAGAGATCTATAAGGGGGGGGGGGGGTGGGGGGGGGGGGGGGGGGGGGGAGGGGGGGGGCGGGCGACCGACGGGTTAACGGAAAACAGGGAACCAAATAACATAGGGTAGAGTCGTGACGTTCCCACCAGGACAAATGAACAAATGGGGGATCCAGAAGAACATATGAATCCCCACTAGAACTCGAGGAAAGGAGTGGTTATCTCCCGAAGATTGGTCTATAATGGAATCCCGTGAAAAAAAATTCGGGGGGAGAAATAACGGAAAGAGAACGGTGGAAAAAAAGCGCCGAGTAGGTGGTTTAAAAGTGGAAAAACATACATATAGAGACATGTGAATCCTCACAATACCGATAGACGTTCTGCTCTTCAGAAGGAGGGACGTGACGGATGTCTGAATACGAAAAAAAAGCGGTGGCAACTAAAGAAGATAGGGAAAAAAAGGAGATCTAAAAGAGTACACGTAGGGCCATACAGGGAGTTTACGCCCGGTTTTTGCGGTCCTCCTTTGCTCGGTAAATAAGGAGCGATAGGTATGGGAAAAGGGATGGCTCTGACGGAAGAGAAATAAGAAACATAACCGAAGGAAAGAAAAAAAGGGGGGAGACCACGTGTAACAACCTCACTGTTGGCGTGAGTTAATGGAGTAAATTCGATCAAATGGATGCAATTGACGGAGGGACGGTGTAGAAGTATAGTCAGGGAGTAATGAAGCATAAAACATCGTAAATATAGGCGCAGCACCGGATGAAGACAGCATTTAGAAACCAAAATGTCTAAACGGTGAAAGCACTTCATAGGAGCAAGGAAAGACAAGTCGAATGGGGGGATGGCATTCTTGTGTACGGAGATGTGTACCTATTGTCGTTAGCTGGAAGTGCCGAAGGTATAGTATAATGGGTGCAAGAATATTCTGGAATATTGAATCATGAGGTTAAAAATATCAGCCTACCAATTGTATTAGTTTAAATGAAGGAAAAATAACCACAAAGACATAAACAAAAACTCGTCTTTATTCACCCATCTAAAGAAGAGGGCCGATATAATTTAATTATAATTAAGTTAATTATAATTTGAATTTAATTAACCAATAATTCGTACCATTCAATGTTTCTGTTAACCAAAATTTTACTTGATATCGAATGTGCTCTAAAATGATAAGTCAATAAATAATAAATAACAAGTAATGTAATGTTTTATACAAAATTAGATGTGAATATTTCATTTGATAAGCATCTATCGCAAAGCAAATCTAGAGACATTAATCAGTAGCATTCTTGAAGATTCCTTTAAACAATTTACTTGACATCAAAAGTATCTATAAACAAAATATAAAAATGATTTAATCATTATCTACCTTATAAATTGTTTTAGTTTTTAGATAATACTTGAATAAATATTATACTTAATTTAAATTTGTTATCGATATTTAATAAATTTCGATTAGAACTATTATAATTTGCTGAAAAACCAGTATGTGCTTCGGCATAAGCCGTTGCATTGCATAGTGGTTACGCTTCTTTCCTACATGTACGCAAAATAGTTCGATTATTTTACTATATGCACAAAAGTACGTGAGGCATGTTTTATACTAGTTTTCCAATGTAAGAATCTTTTGGCAACGCGGTTAGTTGTCTTGCACTTCAGTCACTTTTATGGTTCCTTACTGCACACAAGTATAATAAACTTCATATTGTCTACATTTATATTTTGTATTAAAAAAAATATTTCAAGTGTACAATTCAGATATTAAAATATTGTATTTTGCTTTAAATATTATTAACAAATTTATTATTTATACATAAACCACGCTCTCCATCCAACATAATTATAAAGATTTATTAAATCTTATTATTTATTATTACGTAATTTTTTATCTTATGTAGTTGAAGTTGTTGGCAAAAAAGTTTAAAATTAAAAAAAATCATAAACTCATAATATTCATA
>JACCHW010000176.1:0-100371 GCA_018907185.1 Platyscapa corneri | reverse complement strand
AACCACTTTTTTGTATAAAACGAAAGTTTTAAAAATTTAATAAAAGTAACGAAAATAGAATTAATAAAAAGTTTAACCCCCCTCCCCCCTATTCTTCCCTTCATGACCTCCTTCCCCTCTCCTTTTCTACCCTTTCCCTTTCCCTTTCCTCTTGTATCATTAGAGGAAGCGTAATTCATAATATAATAAGTGATATTAAAATACTTTTATATAAATTATTTCTTGGCATAAATCAATTATGCGCAGACGTGCATATATCGACTACGCATTCTTTGTATTAATCTTAATTATCAAACTTCATAGAATGATTTTTAAGCGTACGTTAACTGATAATTGCCTACGAGAGAATTTTTAAATAAATTAAATCTTAATTCTTCAATATTTGTTAATAATACGTGATAATAGTTACAAAACACACTTTATGCAAGTGTTGAATTTAGAAATTGCTGAAAATAAAGATATGTCATTTCCTATACGTATCGAAATTTTTCGGATACACCCACTTTGTCTATATTATAAAATTATTTAATATACATAAAATGAAGTTATAAAGAAAATCGTACAATCACCTGTTCTTACCCTTCCTCTCTTCTCTTCCCCCTGGCTTTTCCCTTGCTCCGTCCCCTGCTTGCCGACCCCTCCCTCTTTCTCTTCTTTGTCCCACTCTGATGTCCCCTTGGCTTTTTTCGCATGTCAACACTTTTTTCCCTTTTTGCCCTTGCTCCTTGTTCCGTTCGTGTTGTCTTTTTTTTTCCAAAAAACGCCGCGTGCGACCCTGCGCCTACTTTTTGAAACCTCCTTTCTATTCCCCTGTTACCGTTGTTGCTTCCCTTTTTACTGTTCTTCTTTCCCCTTGCCCCCGCTCCCCTTTCTCCTTTCCCCCCCCTACGGTTCCCCTTCCCCTTTTTGTTCTCTCATCGTCTTTTTTGCCCCCTCCCTCTTTCATTCCCCTTTCCACACCACTTCCTTCTGGCCCTTCACTCTCCTTTACTCCCCTCTTCCCTCCCGTCCCCCTCTCGCTTTTTTCCCCTTTTTCCTTTTACTTTTGTGCTTCCGCCTTTTCCCCCCCCCTTTCCTTTGTCTGCGTTGCCTCTCTTTCTACCATCGTTTCCTCCTTTTCTTCCCCTGCACTTCTTGTTGGCCTCTGTGCTCCTTGTCCTGTTCCCTTCCTTTCTTCCTTTTTCCCCATACCTCCCATTTTTCCCCCGTCTTCCCGGGTCCTTCTCCCAGTCCCCCCTTTTTTTTTACTTCCTCTTATCTCCATTCCGTTTTTTTGAGTACCCGCCTTTCACCCTCCGCCCCCATTGTTGAGATTGCTCGCTGCTTTTTTATTTTTTTTCCGCCTCGTCCCTTGCCCTACCGTTGTAGGAGTCCTCCTTTTTTTCACCATCAATCTTTTTTTTCTTCCCCCTTCTCCCTTGTCCTTTCCCCTCCTCCTGCCTCCCTTCTTTCCCTTTCCCCCTTTCCCCCCCCCCTCCTCTTCTTGTCTTCCCCTTTGCGTTTTTTCCGTCCCGCCCTCCCCCTCTTGCCACTATTTTTCCCTCCATTTCAGCTTTCCCTTGCTTTTTCATGTCTTCTCTCTCCCTTTCCCCCCCCCCCCCCCCCCTCCTTTGTTCTGCCCCCTCGCCCCTTCTTCTTTCTCCTACGTCTCTTCCTTGATTCTCTTTTACCTTCGTTCCTTCCCCTCCTGCTTTTGTCTTTTGCCTCCCGTTCCCCCTTCTGCCTGTCGTTTTCTCCTTCTTCCTGCTCCTCCGATCTTCTTTATTTCTTCCTCCTGCTGCCTTCCCCCCGTTTTTTTCCACTCCCTCGTTTTTCTCTTCCTCACCCTCTCTTGGTTGCCATTTTTTGTTCTCCTCCTTGCACTTTCCTCCCTGTTTCCCTCGGACCCCGGCCCAGTCTCCTTCCTCAGCGTCCCGGTGCTTCTCCCTTCCCTTCCCGCGCCGCCGTGCCCGCTTGTTCGCTGGTTGTCGGTCCCCCCCACGTTTTTCTCCCCCTCGGGTGGGTGTCGCTGTGTCCCAGTCTCCACTTTCCCCCCATTCCCGCGAGTCCCGGTCCCTTTTGTTGGACCTTGAGCGCTGTCTCCCCACGTGTAGTTGCGCCACCCTTCCCGTGCCGTTCGTCTCCTCCTTTCGCCCCGCCACCCCTCACTCTTTTCCAATTACGGTCGCATAAGTTTGTCCCGCGTTCGGGACTCACCTCTGCACCTCCGTACCCAACACTGCCCGCTTCTCGACAGAAAATCAAAATGATACAGTTCATATATACAGAAAAATCTTTTAAAATTTAATAAATTTTTAATAAATGAGAGTAATATTTTCTTAGTAATAAATATAGTTTTTACGAAAAACGAAACGACCCTTTTTTTTTGTACTGGTATTTCAACAAATTTTTTTTTAATATGTCTGTTTTCTATTACTTTAAGATAATAAAGTTTATATGACTTCATATAGAAAACATAATATATTCTTAAGTTAATAAAAATATTTATTATCTATTATAATTTATAAATTAAATAAATTTTATTTAAATTTTGAAACGGAAAAATCCATATTATATATAGGTTTACGTATGTATGTGTGGTTTTAGGAAAATTTGTTTATATTCTTTTTTAATAAAATAGTTAGAAATAAAATTCTTAGTATACTCAAAGTATTTTTAAGAAATTAGTTTTATGCAAAGGTTTCATAAATATGCGATTTATGAAATTCCTAAATCTAACATAAATAATAGAGTATTATTATATTATATTCATTAATTATTATATATATTCATTAAATATAATGGTAAATGAAAAATTTATAATACAGAATAAGTAATAAAAAATACATTTAAGTAGATTTAATTTTTTTAGCGAAATAATATATATATAATATATGTATAAATCTTCAAAATAAATAAATATCTATACTTTTATTTCTAAATATTATTCAACACATATTGTACTAAAATTTAAATACTAATACGTTATCTTAAAGCTTATTGATAATAGTTATAACTATATATTTTGTTCTTTTTATAGTATTTTAAACTCAAAAATATTATTAAAATATCATTATGTATCATAAATTGAAGCTCCACTAAGTACTTCTAATGGAAGGAAATATTTAATAAAATTAAATCTTATTTTAGATAATCATCTTTTACAAAAATCTAATAAATACATTTGTGTTGCATTAACTTATAATATTTATATTAAAATATAATATTTTATACAGTAATATATTATATTTAAAACGATAAAATTTAATTTTAATTTAAATATAATATCTTTAATATGGTTGATGTAACAAATATTAAGTTCATGTATGCATCAACGAAATCGATAATTTTAATATAGAAAATTTAATATTTGGATTTTTTCAATTATAATATGTTTAACTATTGAATTCTATGTAACTACAATCGGAAAACTTTTTAACTGTATTTATTAATGAATATTTCACATTCATATAAAAAGTTTTCTAGATAATATATTTGTTTTATTATTTATGAATTAATTAATTTTTTTAATATTGCTTTCAAAAAATAAATTTTAATTATGCAGTTTAGGATTTATCCATCGTATTGATTTTATTTAGTTTATGAAAGTCTTTAGTGGAAATTTCTATTTATTATAAAAGATAAAAGATTTTACAAAAATATTGTTTATTTTTTTCTCTTATTCATAGATATAGATAATTATACATTTTATATATTTTAGATGAATATATATATATATATAATAGCAATTCGAGAAACGAAAACATTTTCCATTTTCACAAATAACCTTAAAAAAGGAAGCAATTATAAAAAAAACTTCTAATAAGCTCAGTTATGAAATAATAATTTTTGCTTAAATAGGTCCCATTAAATGTTGATTATATACCAACAAAATTTGTAGTAACAGTACGGAGTTTAAGCGTGATAATGGATTAAGATAAGACAGATATATATATAGATATATTATATAGACGGTAATAATAAATTTGATATTTGAATATGTAGCATTTAAATTACAACTCACATAAGAGATCAATTTTGTATTTTATTATATATAAATAATTTCTAATCACTAATAACAAGTTATCGTGTACAAATAAGTATGTACATTTTTTATGTATTACATATCATAACACAAAACAAAAAATTTCTGAGAACGAACCTATTATTCTATTAAATATATGGTAAATATATTATATTGATAAGAATCAATAGTAATTTATTTCACTAGGTTAAATATTGAATATAATGTTTAAAAACATATATAAAGTATGATATTTAATTTACTTATAGAATTATTTATAGATTTTTCAAATAAATACATATTATTTATTTTTATATTTTTGATCCAATAATATTTTAATTTTTGTCGGTATAATCGAAAATTTGTAATTTTATGTTAGTCATAAATTTTTTTAAATAGCAATCATTTTCATGTTAAAATAAATAATAAATAATTAATATTATTTATAATTAGTATCATTAAATTTTTCTTCGAATATTGTGAACTACTGAATAATTAGTATATTTATTAAATAATTAGTTATCATTTTTGCCCTAATTCGTTAAAACGATGGTTAATACAATTCTATAGAAGAACGCCTTATATCTCAATGTATTTATCAACAATAATATTTCATACACGCCATGCGTTATTTTGTTTCATTATTCAATGAATTTAATTTCAATGAAAAATAAATTCAATGAATTTATTTTTTATCAACTATTACTGAAATAATAATAGTTATTTGCTTTATTTATTTATTATTTTTTATTAATCGAACAACATTAAATTGATTCATTATTTATACGTTTATAAAAAAAGGATAATCATTTGTAAATTAATTAGTAAATTATTCAAATGTTTGGATCAGACTCTAAAAAATCATTATAAAGTTTTAAGTGGTTTTTAATTAAAAGGTAAGAAAAAGTATTATCAATTAAGTCATAAAATTAAATTATTTACATTTTTTCAATAAAATGAAATATTGTATTTTAAATTAAAGCTAAAAAGTGTAAAAGTTATGTATTGCATATAAATCTAAAGAGTTTGAAATTTGAAAATAACTTATTTCTTATAATATGTCAGTAATTCGATTTTACAAGTTGCAAATGTAAGTTGGATATGGCAGGTTTCGCGTCCCGATCAGATTAAGAGTTAGGAATGTATATATATATATATAGCGATGTCAATGGGGCATTTGAAGAGAGTATGGTAGTACCGAACCATAACATGGTAAGCCTGCTCCCTGGTGGTAAAGCGCTGGAAGACGCTCTGCGTATTGGATTATATATTAAAAAGAAAAAGAAAATTTTAGATGAAAGTAGTAAAAATCGATTTAAAAATAATTTGAATGTAAAAATATAATACATAAGTTATTGTTATAATAATAAAAGTAATAGGTAATATAAAAATACATGATCAGATAATAGATATACACAATGGTATCGAATCGAACAGTGAGTGAAAATTAAAGATAAAAGAAAAAATAATTTTTTAATAAAAATATTAAAAATAGAAAGATTTATTAAATTCACATATGTAGGATAAGGATTTAATGTAAATAGCAACGGCGCATAACATACAATTTATGCATAAAATTGCAAATACAATAATAGAAAAATTATGAAATTTAATAGGTAAATAACTCAACGAAGTCATAAGTATAATAATAAAAATAATAAAATATGCTATTATATGGGGATATAAAAGCTGTTAAAAAAGAGAAAAATTATAGTGACTAAACATTTTAAATAAATATTTTAAATAAAATACCTTTTAATCCACAATTTTAATGGATAAAAAAAGAAATATAATAGAAATAAAATCTGCAAAAAAATTCATTCAATTAGAAAGTAATTAAATTAAGTAACATAAATAATAAAACACATAAAACATCAGAATTCTTAAAGAATGCACAATATTAAGAATAAAAGAAAAAAATTTATATGAAAGTACGAAATGAAATAAAGTAATAAAACTATTCTATAATGGATCCAATGGAACAGATCTTAAGGTGAATAAAAATTACACTGATGAAATTTTTGTTTTGAACTTCAATTTTAATTGCACTTAAACAATTGATTTTTACACTATAAAACTGCACTTAATAAACTAACGATTTAACACTAATACAAAGTAATTGGACGGTCACAAGATATAAACGAATAACACGGTTAATTCGTTGTACTTATTTTTGTATATAACTATTTTCTGTTTGTTTGATCTGAAATGTATTAAATGATTTGGACAAAGACAATAAGTATTTTATTATGCTGAAAACGATTAATTAATAAAGAATATCTGCAATTAAATTAAAAATGTTTACTTATACACACAATCGCAGATACAATAATAAGTAGGATTCATGCATATAATATATGAATGGTAATTTTTATAAGCAAGATCACGATGTACAAACATACATGTACAATAAATGAAATAATATTATGCTAGGCGAGGAAGTTTAACAGTTATAATTTTTATAAGCAATGTTACCGTTAAAATGAATGCATTGATTTATCTATGATTGTGTGAATTACAAGTAGAATCGATTTGAGGCTGTGTGTTGCAAGTAAAATGATTTGAGATTTACAATGAGAACTATTATATAGCAGAGAAATAACGATAACATTAAAAAGTTACTTGAGTTTAAACGAAGTCGCAGATTAAGCATGTATTTATTTGCAAGATTGACAAATTTAATGCTTTATATTAGTTAATCAGTGAGTCGTCAATTTACTAACTAAATGAATCTAGTCAGAGAGTAGTAAGTTCTCTTACCAATGAGTGTATATGTTGAATTAATATGAGGTAATTCAACGAGTATAAAATTGTTTTGTAATAATAATTTCACTTACTTTGATGTCTTGCTGATTTTTTATCGTTCAGTTGATCTAGTCCTGATAAGTGAGATTGATTTATATATGTATATATATATATATATATATATATATATATATATATATAAATGAAGTCTTGCGGCACGTGCGAGTAAACAAAAACTGTAGTTGACAAAGTACCCGAGTTGAATCTATATCTAACGGCTGTATTTGAATAAAAACAGACATTAACTGTCGTTGATCGACAAGCCAAAATCGATAAAGAAAATGGATGGGACAGCATGAGTGTTAATCGATATGAAAAAATGATTGGTATGCTACCAACAGATGACGACTTTGATATCATTTTGCGCAATTTCGAACGAATTTTTATAAGCGTTTATTTTATAATTATATTTTCTATTAGCGCGTAAGTCTGTGAATCCTTTTTATAAATGAAATTTGTAATTTTAGTGTTTTAAGTGTAAATTTATTATAGAATTGAAATTAAAGCCCTACTTTAATCGCTATATATATTTATAATTAATTAGAATTATTTCATACGTAATGTCTTTTCTTTTGAATATTTAACCGATTGTACCTACACCTAATTTGTTTTGAACTAATCTTGGGGAGGAGCTATGCAAGCGGTGCTATGTCTAGTGACAAAAGCCTAAGCATAGGTGTGCTCTCTATTCTTCATCATTATGTACCTTTTAACAGCTTAGTACCTTATCATTAAATTTTTTTTCATTTTATTTCACGTTTTAATCTATATTTATTTAAGTCTAATAAGACGTCACACCATTTGTGTTAGTTTTAGTTGGAATGCTTGTTTTTTCTCGTCTTTTAAATAATATAAAGGGATTTTTTTATTTAAGAATGATTTTTCTTGCCTAATCAATTAAGCATTCTCCTACTTTTTCATCTAAGTTTACGAATTTGTAATTATGTACGACTTTTTTTCTATTCTTTTTTTATACGTGTATCGTCGTACTAATAAATCTCCGTAATATAACGTAACGTTATTTCCAGATTTTCAATGTATTGGCCTTGTCAAAACCTTTTTAACCTGCACTCGGATTTTTTGAATTGGCATTCAAGTATCGTATGAATTTTTCTTTTTTTTGTTATCGAAAATCACAGAGCACGTGATAAAATCCAACGATTTTTATCATACTATTGATATTACATTGAATAACGTATTATAATATTATAATAATTAATATTGCATAAAAAACTGTCATAATTTTGTATATACGCTTTCTGATGTATTATTTCTATCTCTGTAATTTACTCTACTTAATTTATATGTTTTTTTCTTTTTTTCTTTCATTTTCGTGTAAATATATATGCTAGCATATATAGAAATAACAACGACCTTTATACTATAAAAGTATCAAGAATCTTTTGAATATTGTTGATCTTAAAATATACCTTTAAAAATATAAAATATATAAAATATGCGGTATCTATAATAAAATTATCCTAATAACGATATTTTAAAAAAATTAAACGAAACAAATTTATAAAAAAATTGAAAATTTAATATCTGCTACTGTCTGAAACGTTTTTAATTACGAGTATGAATTAAATACTAGTTTATATCTTTAAGTGCTCTATTTTTTATCAATAAAATTTTTTTACGAAAGAAGTAAAAAACATTCATTAATAGATTCAGATTCCAGTATAAAAATAAAACCGAATTCGAACGCTAAACATTTAAAAAGGAATAAATAGTTGCGAAAAATTATGATTATTTTAGCTTCTGGGTCTTAATTCGTTTCTGTGTGGATACAAAAATATGATTACAAGACTTCCTTGGAGAATTTTATTAAAGAAAGATAGAAGATCTTTAGTTTTTAAAATAAAGTCGACAAATTATTTTTTTAAATTAAAATAATCTGATTAAAATAAAAAAAATATGAAAGTAAGGCAAAGAAAAAATATAAGTTATAATAAAAAGATAAGTGTACTAATTTTAATGTAAGAAAAATTTACATTGCATTGTAGACTTTAACATTTTATTTTTTAACAATTTTAAATAATTTTTATTTTATCCGTAATTATTTTAGTGAAATTTTAATTAAAAAATAATATTCGTAAACAAGTGACAAAAATAGTAAAGACTTTATCAGTATCAAGTTATTATGATAGGAATGTTTTTCTAATTACTCACGTCGTTATAGTATCGTATATCGTAAATAGATACTTGATATACTTTTATTCAGTAAGGAACAATACTCATTCTGTATTAAAAATGACAACTAGAATTATAAAGAGTGGCTGGATATACAGGAGCTGACTTTAATTGATAATTTAATTTATTGAACTAGATTATTATAAGAAGAATAATTATCTTAAAGAGTTAGAATTCGTACAGAAGTTCAAATAGATTTGGATACACGATTTATAGTAAAAATTATAAAAAAATCTAAAATGTACATATGAAGAATAAGAATAATTTGACCATATACAATTTAGGTGAATAAGAAAGGGAGATACTGTTGATGAATGGCTAGAGATACAATGTAAAAACTTATATATAATAACTAGAGGGTAGCTAAAAATATTTATTTATTAATATATAATTTAATTGGCTCATTGTTATTAAAAGTATTGTATACATTTTAAATCTACATTTTTTTTACATATATGCTTATCATTTATAATTAAATATTTTTACATTAACATATCATATTTATTTATGCGTTTATTTTTTCTGCAGTCTTCTTTTTTCTGCTATCATATTTTTCAATTGCCTCTTTCTCTTTCATCTCTTATGGATTGTTAGAGATTAAGTAATAATTAAAACCAGAAGCGCCATTTTGTAGTATTGACTCAATTATTGTTATATCAATAAATCATGTTAACATATTAATTAATTTGGTCAGGCGATAGTGTATCAGAAATTTCGCGACAATCATTTTAATTATTTACATTAATAAAATAATCAAATCACTGATATAACGGCTATCTTTGGACAAACAAGTGTTTTCTTTTTTTCTCGTACAATTTTTTTATTTTTGTGATCTAAATTACAAACTTTCAACATTATTATAACTTCAGTCAATTCATAAAATTTATTATTAATAAAATTATTATTAATGGTCTGTGAATTAGCTACTCACTGACTCAAACTCATAATACATACATTTCAAGTAATGGATTTGCAACCCACTAACTTCATAATAAAACTTAAACTCAAGAAGTTAGCAGTAGCTTTATAACCCATTGGCTTAAATACTAACCTAATTGTGGATTTACATGTCACTGATTACAATCATCATTGCATCACAGAGTCAGCGAATATAAACTCACTTACTCAAACACACTCTTACATAATTACATCAGTAGATTTATAACCTACTAATTTCAACAATCATTGAAAGGATGAATCATTGCTGTGTTATATATGCATATATATAATCAGTGCATAATATTATCATTAAATTAAACTATTATCGTACTACATACATATATAATTAGTGCATAATATTCTCATTGTAATTATACTATCAAATGTATATATGTAAAATAATATAAGTGAACATATCGTTGTGTATACAATATTATAATAAGCTAATTAAATTCTATTGTACAACTCGAATAAATATTGCATAATATTAATTCAATCTTATCATAACCAACTTCTATTAATAATATTCACTCAATATTTAACATGAATCTTATACAATAAACTCGTATCTTTTATATCACTTTTTATAATATTCTTCCATTTGATTGCTTTGAACTTCATAACTTTGCACTACTCAAAATTGCGTTTACTTGATGTGGTCTCTTTATTGCACCGTTTGCATATTCTTTCCTCTTATATTAACTACTATTTCATTTCATTTCCAACTTTAAAAATCTTGCTAATAATTTATTCACTTGTTTTCTTTTTTATGCGCCTCTTCAGAGATATATTTATTTTTATGTTTTTTAATTCTTCTAGGAATTTAAAAATTTCTAATTTTTAATCCAAATTATTTGATGCTTTCCTTTATTTATTGTTTCTATTTTTTTTCCATTTTTACATTACCCTTATTTTAATATACTATTTATAATTCCTTTCATTTATTTCATATTTTATTTTCATATCAGATTTCTCTCTTAGCTGTTTTTTATTTCTATTTCGTTTTATGTCGTGTATTTTTATTTCTAGTTTTATTATGTGATGAGGTGTATTTTTATTTAGATTTCAAATTTATTTTTAGTATTTTTTAGTTTTTTTTTCAGTTCTTTTTGAGGGTTTTCATCACCATATTTTTGTTCCATAAAATAATACATTTTCTAGTATTTTTTCTTCTGAAGGCAATGTGTGTTATCAATTTTTTTTTGTTCCACGTGATTGTCGATCTTGTTTTTTTTTTAAATTTTAGCATAAATTTTGTATCTGGTATTCTAAAAAGTAATCTTTCTTTAATTTTGTTCATCTTTTTTCTATTTTTGCATCGCTATCCCGATTTTTCATTTCTTCGGCATTTGTGCTTTTCATATAATTTCATTTAATATTTTTACTATTTTGTTACTTACCGTTTACTTTTATACTTTTACATTTTATTTAATATTTCGTCTTCTCTTGTGCTATTTTTTAAATTTATTTTCAATATAATTTTTCTTAACTTCTTTTCTATTATTTCTTGTATTACTTCTGTATCTTAATTCTCTTTTTGTCCTTCGTTTTTTTTGTCTCACTTTTTCTCCGTATGTTGCCTTATAATGCTTTGTCTACTCGTTCTTCTCTATCTTGCTGTTTATTTTGACTCTACACTTTTCTTTTTTTACTTTTCAATATTTTTCTATACTTTTTTCTTTGTTTGGTTTAATTTTCTCTGTCATATTTTGTGCCTTTTTTCTTCCATCTCTTAAACTTTCCTGTATTAAATTTTTTTAATGTAATTGGAAATGCTGCTATTTTTATAAGTAATGATTATTAAATAGAGACGTATAATTTTGAATATAAATATTGATTATTATAAAAATATCAGTTAATATTTATAATTCTGTTTTAAGATGTTATATACTTATCAGGTATCATCAGGTATATACACATCAGATATATACATATCTGGTATATACACGAAGTTACTATATATATAATAATAATAATAATTAAATTGCACAACAAATGCTTAAAATATTTTTCTTAAATAAGTTTACCCAGCAATTTATCAGAATGCCTAAAGTTATTTGTTATTAAAATGAAATTTGTAGTTCTCAATAATATTTTACCGTACTTGATGATGTAATTTAATATTATTTAAAGTAATAAAACGTTAAATTGCTCTGTAATTGTTGAAGTTTTTATATAACTTTTATAAAACAAAATTTACTCATTCAGACACATTATTCCCAAATTACGTTACAAACTTTTAATCTTTAATTGTTGTCGTATAACAAAAAAATTTCCTATTTAAATAAAAATTTAACTCTTCAAACTTTAAATTATTAATAAAATTATTTATTAATTTAAAATGTATAAACCTTTATTTTACATATTTTTAATTTTGCAATAATATTTTTGAAAATAATTTTATTTAATGATGTTCCTTTTTATAGAATAAAATTTTTTTCTATAGTAAATTTTATTATATTTTCATAATTAGGTAAAAAATTAGGTAAAAAATTTCATAAAATATGTTCTTGATGCCTTTCAATTTTTTTTCAATTTGTTACAAACGCTGTTTATTACATATGTTAAAATAAGCTTTATCAATAAACCATATGATTAAAAATTATTTTGGAAAAATAATGTATTAAGACTTATAGTATATTAAAATTTGTTGTAACTAATTTTTTTTTTCTAAATAAGTTTCAACTTTTTTGAGAAGATACGCGGATTATTTCTTTTAATAGGAATAAATTCCATATGATAGGAAAGTATAGTAATGAAATAATTAATGTGTAAAATAAATTATTATTAAATATAGTGCTAATCGTTTTTAATTAAAATGATATACTTAGACTAAACATATATTATATCGGGATTTTTTATTAATAATTATTAAAAACTAACTAAATAATTTTTAATAATAAATAATTTATAATGGTTTTAAATTATTAGTAATCTGCAGCTGCATTAAAGTTTATTTAAAATTGATTAAAAAATGTTTTAACGTTACTTCAAATTTTATTTAAAAAAAAACTTTTCATTTAATATAAATGATGTGGAATTTATTCATTAATATTTATTAAATGAATAATATTTAATCGTAATAATATTTAATTATCCTATATTAATAAAAAATACAGTTTAATACATTTGAATTAAAGGTAATTATTAATAATGCTTAGAACTCGTCTTATAAATTATCTGAAAAAGCCACAGATGATGAAAATATCAATATAAAAAGACATGTTTGCAAATATTATAATTAATATTTAAAGAATAATAAAAGATTAATACATTAACGATATCGTCGAGTCTTTAAATGTAAATTATGAGAATTTTGCTCTACTTTAACTGAGCTACAAAGATGAGATTACGATGTTTTTTGATGGCCCTCTGTTCAAATTTTTTGAAAAAATTAAAGAATATTAGAAAAAGAGATAAAAAATAAAAGAGAAATATGGAAGAAGAAAATTAAAATTCTGGAAAGTGTGAGTGTATTATTATTAACAAAATAAATTTAAAAGTAAAAGACGATTTAGATAATAAAGACAACACAAAAAAAGAATCAATAAAACCTTAGATAATCAATTTGGCAACATCGTAATTTACACTTGCGGTAAAAGATTTAATTTTGGATTCTAGGTTAAAGGGAATAAAATGTGTAGATTATGGAATAATGCTTACAAGACAATAAAGTGCATTATAGAGGGTTAATAAGATAAGGAACAGGTACCGAAGAATGAATATCTAGATTTAATTCAGCGTATACATATTAATATAAAGACTAATTCATGTACATTCTTTTAATATATTTATTACTTTAAAATAAATAAAATTAAATTCAATGTTTTTTAAAAAGATTATAAATCGTAGAATTTAAATTTTTCGAGATTTTTCAAATATTTAATCAAAAGAGCATCGAATATAAATAAAATTATATTAAAAATTTATTACTTGTGTAAAAAAAAATTTTATTAAAAATTTATATACATTTAATGGACAATTAATTGAAAAAAGAAAATATTTTTTTTATCGCAAGATCATCGTAGTTCCGTATATTATTATGTATAATTTATATATTTATTACACCATATTATTCAAGAACAATGATATTTGTAATTGGTAAATATTATTTACTTTATAGACATATTAAGTCACTTTATTTCGAGATTGTAAATCTTGACGTAGAAAAAATGAATATAAATTAGATTATAGATATTGGTATAGTAAAACAAGTATATAATGAAATACAAATAAAATGGTATATGGTATAAGCACGAGCATGTTTAATAGAGTTTTTAAATCTAATTAAATCGAAAAGACTTTGTATTGAATAAATATATATTATATAAATATGATAACTAGCGCACAATCAATATACTTTAATATATTTTGTATGATGTTTGTATTATTATGATGTAATGTAAAATTGAAAGAAGAAAAAAATTTGAGATTTTGAATAAAAATATTTTTATATGCCTATGTAGCAGATTTATTAAAGATTATTATTTACACTTTTTACAAAAAAAAGTAATAAAATTCCTTTTAATTTGAAAAATAACCTATTAAAAATTAATTTTCACTTATTATAATTTAATTTCAGTCTGTGGTATTTATTTTTAATTATCTACTATATTATATTTTAACCTAAATGCTTCGTATTGTTTGAGTTGGTCACGTAACAATCTTGTTGAAAAAAAAGTTGAATGTCATTAAATTTATATTTCTTCAGTATTATATTCAATAACTACGACAAATTATACTAAATACTTTCGAAGAGAAAGTAAAGATATAATGCTAAAAGGACTTTAAAATTGTAAGAATATTTTTTAAATTTTAGATGATGATTTAGATCCAGAAATAATGAAGTTAATAAATAAGGGGAAAAAAGAAGAAAATTCTGGATTAATATGTGCAAAATCATAAAAAAATAGGAATAATAGCAGGCAAAATTGTGTATTATTTATAGCGTGTAATATAAAATAATAACAGTAGCATAATGCCAAGTTTCAGAAAGTTTGTTTCTTATTTTTTTCTGCTATTACAAACAATGTACATAAAAACATAAAAAATTAAATAATTATTTTGGAGAGGAAAATTGAACGAATATTTAATGAATAGTGAATTATAAAAATAAAAGAAAAAGGAGAAAAAGGAAATGCTATTTTCTTATAGTAAGAGAAAATAATGAAAAAATAGAAAACGAAATTCTAAAAAAATAAAGAAAGAGGAAGAAGAGTTAGAAGAAAATGAAAAGAGAATAATAAAGTTTGAAATACAAATAAAAGGAAAAGAGTGGATAAAAAAAAGAAGAGCGGCAACAATTAGCTAAAGAAAGTATTAGATAGCAAAAAATGAGAATGAGATAAAGAATAACTAAATGATAGTGTTAGAAAAAAATCATAAGTAGGTGAGGAAATAGTTGTAATTGGAAGTGAGTATTATGATTTGAACATTTAAAAAAGGTATAATTGAAGAGGATATCATGTACGAGTGAGAAGAAAAGACTGAAATTAAAAATAAAAAAACAAAATCTTAAAAAAGGTAATAAATAAGGAAGATAAAGCTTAGTTAGAGTGAAAGGAAGAAAGATGTATGTTCCTATCAAATATTATATAAAAATAAAGCAAATAGTTATGTAGATTTCACTTAAAATGAGACCAATTTTATAATAGATGTAAGTCAGAAGATATAATTATATAAAGTAATTAATGCATATTATAATATATGTATATATATATATATATATATATTGTTTAATAAACGAACTGTTGATGAATTTAGGAGAATAATTTACAGGTATAAAAGTTGTTAAGTCTTCAATGCTTTTTTAAATATATTAGATTGTATAATAAGTTTAATTCTTTAGTTTAATTTTTATAATATCTATCGTTGAAAATAAATGATAAAGATTGGTAATCATTTCAACAAAAAATATTTTATAATTGATGTTATATAATATCAATATTATATAATATTTTATAATTGAAATTATTGAATTTTATTATAATTATTCAACTTATTGTTCATTTATATATAAATATTTCAACATAAATTTTTTGTAATAGGACTGAACGAGAAGTAGCCAATAAGTAATATTTAAGTCGATGCAAAATATAATGTATTAAATTAAAATCAAAGTTAAATTATTAGTTAATTTATAACGAATGTAAGTTTTTTACGTTGAATAATAAAGTAATTTTAATAAAAAATTTGAATGGATTGGCTGGATTATTAAATATTTTTATATGAAATTATGTTAAAAATGTAATATATTTTTATTTTATTTTTCTCAACATTTGTTTATTATATTTTTATTCAATAAAAAGTTTATATTTTCTTTTATAATTTAAGATATATCATCTTTAAATGATCAGTCAACTGCTTCATCATTCTGGAATCCTACAATAAAGACCGGAAATATTTTTGGAGAAGATGAATCGTCTAGATATTTCTCTTCTTCTCACGGTCTTGTACAGACACATCCTGATACAAACGTATTTCAAAGTGGATTCGGTGGTATTGATAATCTTGGTAGTCGAGGTGTAACAGTAAGACCACCAAGAACTCGGCCTTTAGATTACAGTGAACGAGCTACTGCAGAATTGCGCAAGAATCCTTCTTTATCAGCACCTGATGAATGTGCTCGAGCTTGTCGAGAAGGTGATCAACCAAGGATTTGTTACTACCATTTTACACTTGAATATTACACAGTATTAGGAGCGTAAGTATATTTTCATTATATGTGTTAGAAAATATTAAGACTTTATTATCGTTTCTAAACTTTTATTTAAATATTTTAGATAATAATTTGTTAATAATTCAATAATATTTTAATATTATACATATTCTATTATTCTTTAATTGGACTAAAAAATTAGAAATGCGGATAAAATTTAAATAGAGATACATTTGATGAAATATAAATTTTTATGTGTTTTAATACTAAAAATTAAATTTCAATAATTGTATTGTAATATATTTATTTTTATAATCCATTTAAAACTATTTAACATTGTCTTGTAATAGTAAAGCGAATTTTATATTAGGTGTTATTTGTTAATTCTACACTTTAAGGTTGTATAAAATTTTTTATAGTATTTCTGTTATGTACATTAAAAGATCAGATATAAATCCTCCTAAAAATGTTTATTTAAAGCAATTTAGTTATAAATTTTTTAATAGGAATTATGTAAGAATCAATTTTGTTTTAAAAATTGCTCCTAGAGCTGAAGCTCTGCAGCACCTACCTACGATTTGTGTTTTTAGTAAATAAATATATATTATGTATAAATTTTAAGTTCAACTTTTTATAAAAATACAATTAAATAAGTAATTACACAGATAAATAAAGCAAACAAATTTTGAAATATAAAATTAATTATATTATGCACCAAAATAAGGAAAAACTAGAAATACACATGTCATTGAGTTTCTCTTTTTTATACTATTCTACATGTGAAATAATAAAGAAAGCAATAATAGTGACTTACTAAAAAATATGTAAATAATAGAAATTTGCAAAGAGACGGAAGATTATGAAAATTGATTTGGTAGGCAAATTTATTTATTGTATAATTTTTGTATTAAGGAATAAGTTAACTTGTATCAAAAATTCAAGTTTATTTAATTATTACTAAATTTTCAAAAAAGGATAAAATACTGCATTTGTATATTTAGAAAATATTTTAATAGGTTTTATTGGTCGTGTATAGTGGAGAAAAGGTTGATTGAGAAAAATAATTAGAAGGTGGTAGGATGATTATTTTCAAAACTATTTTAATTTATTTTAGCATTTAACAACGGAAAACTGGAAAAAAAACGAAAAAAGCGTTCTCCATCGGTGAAGGTAAAAAACTGTCGGAAGTACGTTGCGATTTGTATTTAAACCTTTTTTCGCTGTTATTTGCCGTTCACAATTTGTTTATTTTTGACTATTGTTTTCCTAACAGTCGCAGTAAAACAATAGTTTTTCCAAACAAACAAATAAAATGACGGTTTGGCACGTGCAAAACGGACCTGGTTATTGGAAAAAAATCGACCCATCCTGCGTCTGACACATTTAGCGCTTTCAATTTTCCTAGGAAAATCCCTGGGGTTTTCCTGCGTACATCTAGTCAGACATACAATACTTATTGCTCGCACTGGTTTGTCGTCAGCTATCCCAATCATCAATGAACACCAATAATGAATAATCACCACATGGTGAAAAAGAGGGAACTACTCAAGTCAAGCGCATTGATCACGTATCAATAACCAATCAGCGCGATCGACTCCCTGGGGAGCATTATAGACAACTTTGCACTACTCATTCAAATGGTTATTACTCATCTCATTTGACAATGAGTATGACGCGTCGTATGATTGGCTCATTGGATCGCCTATCATTGATTAAGTATTTGTTGATATAGATAAACTCGTTCATCTGAATCCGGCTGTAAGCGGGTACGCGCTGGGAGATTTTCCAGGTCTCTAGGTTTCTAGGTGTGCGGAGACTCAATTGGCTCACCCCAGGGTGCGCTGAAGAATACTTTCTAAAATCAGCGTTATCTTATTCATGTCCGGATGAGAAAATTGTTTAACACAGATCCTTTCTCCAATAAATCGATCGGGTGCTCACAAGAATAAACGAGGTCCTGAAAAGCCTTGAAAAATTCAAAGTCAAGGTGAAAAAATGGGACTCTGCTTAGTCCATCATATCACCCGACTGCTAAATCAGACGCTGAGTGATCAGTGGGAGTACTCACTCAGCAAATAGACGACATATTCCACATATGCCTAGGTTGAGGAGTTCCTCCAGAATTGACTTGGGGTATTGGAAAATATAGAAATCAACAAATTGGAGAAATCATCTATACGGCCCGGGACCTTTCACGGTCCTTAGCCAACTCTATGGAAAAAGGCTTTCCCGGAAACTCATAGTACTCAAAGAATTCATAAAGAGTATGTCAGGGATCGCACACAAATTTTCTATTCTTGTGACCTCTGCAAGGGAGATCATTTCATTGTAATGTGCTCAAAATTCAGCGATATGAAACCGAAATCAATAATGACTCTGGTGGTAAATCAGAGTCTCTGCTTCAATTATTTGGGCCATCACAATTCGAAGAGCTGTTGAAGTACTGTAAAGTACAAAAAATGCTCACGCCGACATCGCACAATGCTCCACGAGGCTCAACAAAAATGCTCAACTTAGGATGAATAGGAAATTGGTGCAATTGTCGAAACTTTGGAACGCTCATTTTCTTAACTAGATAGTTATCTGGAATACTCTCAACGCCTTGCTCACTCTCGTCAACTCTGCTGGTAACAGCTATCGCACGACTTGAATAATCAGTTATCACTAATCACATGCTCATTTATACGAAATGTGAGCTTTCATTCGTTTCAGAAGATCTTATACGAAAGCTTAGGAAAAAGTCGCGTCCAGTATTAGTCATGAATACTCATCTGAAGAGCTGAAGTGTGAAGAACACTTCAGATCTACTTATACACATGACTTTTTAGAGAAATACTCAGTAATAATCCTACTCAAAGTCTCAAAAAGTACTTTTGAGAATTCACGCAACTTCGCTGAACAATGTCTGCACAGTCTACTCAGACGATGTCTAAAGATGATAGCTATCACTCCCAGTATAATGCGTTCATGAGAGAATATGAATAACTCAACCCTATGAAAACGGTTTCTGTAACTGTTCATCATCATCACTCATACTATCTGCCACACCACGGTGTAAGAAAGTTGGATGGTGTATACTTGAAGTTGAAAGTAGTATTCAATGGCTCATGTAAAACATCATCGGGTCAATCTCTCAATGAAGTCATACACTAAACCTAACTTTCATCTGAACATTTGTGATATCTTTACTTGGATAAAGAATTTTCAAATTTTGAATTTTCAATTCAAACATTTGTTTGCCACGAACATCATAAAAATGTATCGATAGATAGAAGTTCACAAGATTGGCCCCAAAGGCAGTTAAATCACGAAATCTCGAATAAGGTTGTATCGATTCTTTACGTGGAATGAAAAATGAAAAAAGAATTCATTTTACTCAACGTTTAATTTCAATTGTTGCGAATTATGATTATATATTATTCAACAAATAGTATGCCCAATATCTTAAAATATTTTTTTTATATAATAATTTCATTTTTATTTACTGATTTTATTTAGTTTTAAAAATTATTAGTTTGACAATCTTACATTTATTTTATATTTTTATATGTATTAATGTTTATATTTTATAAAAGTGAAGTATATATTTGTTGGTATGTGATTATGTTTATAAATCATCGAAAATGGTATAGGTGGCACCACATCACTGATACCATTGCTCAAGATACGACCACGTGTTTGATTGTGCTGTCGCATCTATTGACGCAAGGCATTGATCTATTTGACGGACTAATCGGCATGCGAGTCAAGCAGTCGTCTACTAATGAACGAGCAAAAACTCGTTCATTGACCAATCATTTCTTTTTGCTTTCATATATTCAAAATTTCAGTTTTTAAATGGTGATTGAAACACGTGCACGTATATTTTTTTCTTTTATACTCAGTTTTTAACAACAATAATAATTGTATTTATAAAACCTCAATTGATCATCAGAAATCAGTGTCTTATACCCACTGATTCATTAATCATTAATTGCAACCTTACAAACTACAATTAAAACCACACTCATACACTCATACACACTTTACATACATATTCTAAAATTATAACCATCAACTAACTTATTAATAACTGTAAATAAATAACATGATTTAGTGTAAATAAACATAAGTTTCGTACAAGTGACAAAGTGTCTACTTATTGTTCTCATCATCCAACTCCTCCTCATCCACTACCACTTTTTTTATGTGCAAACTGAAAAACCCATAATTGCATGGATTATGTCATTAAAAATTTGATTTTTTAATTTCTTCTTATATAACAGTTACAAATAATTATCCTAATTATTAATGTATAAAGAATAGCCTAGTAATAATTATATACATCATTATTTATAGAATATAAATATTAATATGTATAAAAATATAAATTTTCAATAATTATTGACAAAAATTGAAATAAATATAATCATCTTCTTAATCACGAATCGCATGGAGGAGAAAGATTAGGGCACAACAAATAAAAACTTAATAAGTCTCTTTTTAAAACTGTTTATTTCCTCAATTATTTTCTTGAAAAAGAAAAAAATAGATTTTGGATTTACGGGAGGAGGAAGCGTAAAATTACGACACGATTACAAGAAGGATCGAGTCATAAACTGAAAAACAACTCGTCGCGTCTGCTTATATTACCGCCACCTCTCCCTTTTTCATTTTTTCGTCTAGAATTCGTTCCTTATTTGTTTTCAAATTAGTATAAAGCAACTTGTTTATACGCGTTATAAATCATAGAAACTCGATGTGTCGATTTTTTGCTAACGTTTGACTTATTTTTTTTTTCACGCGCGTTCAACCCCCCGGCCTTATCACGAAATTGGTAGTCGAGAATTTCTGTCGTCAACACACCCGAATATATGAAAATTCAAAGAATATAAGATGTCTAAGAATTTAAGTTATATAGAAAAACATATTTGAAAAACGTATGTAGGTCTTAAAAAAATTATTTAAAGTAAAAATTAATATTACTTAAATTTATGTATTTAACTATTTTGATATTCGATTTTAATATAGTAAGACGTAAGAAAAAAGAAGGAATTAAAATAACAATGATAAAAACAATAAAGTGAGGGTCGAAAGGAAGAAAAGATAAAAGGAAATATAGAAGAAAGTCGAATAGAAATAAAATTATAGAGTGAAAAAAGATAAAAAAAGAATATTTTTTTTTATAAAACAAGCATCAACAGAGAGAAACGGATAACAATGAAAACAGTACAATAAAATTTAAAAATTAGATTAACAGTGAGAAAGAAAAACTATGAGAGTGCTTTATTAAATAGATAAGATTTTTAAATGTTTAAAAAGAACCAAGCTGAAAAATCTGATTTATTTAAACATAAAAGAAAAACATGGAAAAGTATATAAATGGTAAGAAACGAATAAAAATACGTTAGATTAAATAAAATAATTACAGAAAAGATAATTTTTGTGTAAGATATTTTTTAAATTTAAATAAAAAGCAGAATACAGAGGAAAACGTATATCGAGAAGGGAAACACATAAAAATTGCTTTAATTCTAGAGTAATAAATGAATAAAAGATTGATTAGGGAAACAAAATTAAAGAGTAGGTACTGGACTAAAGAAAGTACATTTATAAAAATTTATAGGAGATGCACGAAATAGATAACTTTAAAAAGGATATTTGGAGCACAGTAAATCTGGGAAAACGGATGTATAAGGGTATAAATTAAAATTTGACATAAACTTGGATAAAAGAAAGAAGATAAAGCAGATACAGGGGTGACTAACAAATTTATAGTATTGTGAATGGTGCAGACATTGAAGTGTATTGTGATAGTCATACAAAATATTAGTATTTATATGTTGAATAACATAAGACAAAAAATGAGACACGAAAAAATAAAATAAGAGCTATAATTTGAGCTTGGAATTTTAATGCGATAGCGGAGAAATACAAGAAAGAGTTGAAAAAAGAAAGGAAGAAAGAAAAGTATTGTATATCATATATGTTATTGGAAGGCAGAAAATGAAGATTGAATGTTTGAGAGAATAAAAGAACAGAACAAAATATAGTAAGTTACGGAAAAAGTTCTTCTTGCCTCATTATTAAAATTAAATAATGAAATGAAAGAACATATAATATTACAGAAGTGTAACAGAAATAAAAAAAAATTTAAATATGCTATTAAATGAAAATATCAAAAAGTGATTAAAATATGCAGACATTTGAGATGTCGGTTTAAGTCGCTGAGTAGATAAAAGGTACATAAAAATGTAATATATGTGTATTATTTATTAGATAAAAGAAGAAACACTACTAAAAAATCTATGATAACAGAGGCATTGATAGAGAGACATAGTAATTTTTTGGAGGAGTTTCTCTAACATGTAAGAAGGTAAACTTTATACAAGTGTTAAAAATAAAGAAATAAAATATTACTGTAATTAATACGAAAGTAATGATAGACAAAGATTTATAAAGAGAACTTAAAGAAATATGTAAACAAGATTTATAAATTTAAATGGGGAGAATGAGGATGCTGATAATAATTGGTAACAATTAGAGGAAGGGTGAATAAATCAAAACAGAGTTAAGAAAATAATAAAAGAGAAGAATTGTTGGAATAAACGAAAGTGATGAAGACCTCACATTTTAGAATAGAAAAAGGGGTGCATGAAAATAGTTTTTAGTTTTAGTTTTTTTTAACACTTGGACGAAGAAAATTTGACAATATTTTACAAAGAAAAAAGAAAGAGAGAGAGAGAGAGAGAGAAGAGAAGGAACATATATGATAACTCAAGTGAAATTAAAGAAAAATCCACGAATAAAGTGAAAAATATAGGAAAGAAAAAAAATGAAAAGAAAAAATGAATGAACTTAACGAAATTATTAATCTTAGATAAAATAATAGGATAAAATATATAATTGGAAGCACACAACACGTAGAATTATGGGAAATCAAAAAGGAAATAAATGAAGAAGGAAATAGGATGAGTGAATTAGCACAAGAGCTAAAAGCCTTTTAGAACTTTATTAACAAGGGGTAAAAAAACGCGGGATATAGAGGATCATCTATAAAGAGGATTAGCTTGCTGATTTTGAATAAATTTATGTAAATAAATAGACGGAGAAAGACCGGGCCGATAAGAGATAAAAGGAGATAGAGGGTAAAGAAAATGTAGAGCAGATAAGAATAGAATATATTAAGCTATAACAAAAAATTAAAAGTAAAAGTGTGTCCCAGAAAATATGAGATAACTAACGAGACTTGACAATTTGGTAGAGAAATAGCTGTTTAGAAAATTATTAATTTCTAAACAATATATTAATGGGAAAAAACATTTATGACAGTTGAAAAAGCTGTATATTGATATAATTTTTTAAGAAAAACAGAAAAGAAATGAAACTAACTGAAAATACAAGTATATTTTGAACATTTATTTAAGAAATTTAGTATCTGAGAAGACAAACTTGATAATTGATAAGAAAAGTATAAGATCGATCTTTCACAATTATGAAACGATAATAATAGAAAAAGACCTTAGGAAGTTCTTGGTGAAAAAAGGATGAAGCTAATCATAGAAACAATAAAAATTAAATATTGATGAAAAAGGGCAAAAAAATGAAGAAAATAAGACTCTTCGGATATAAAAATCTACAAATAATAAATAAATTTTCCAACATTACGATGTAAATTATAACAGCAAAGAAGATTATGTAATACTGTTGACAAAAAAGTTAAATAGAACTTAAAAAAATGTGGAGTATGGCGGAGAACTATTCTAAAAAAAATGAACTTAACAACGAGAGTTTAGTTTACAACGAAATTGTTGTTAACTCAACGCATACAGCTACTAATATATAAAGAAGATATTTAAAGATGAAAAATTACAAAATAATTTATTTAATACATAATGAATTTAATAAGTTTGAAATATTAAATTAAATTATTAATTAATTACGTAAAACTTATCCTGGGTATTGGTAAAAATATACTGGAGAAATTTAATTATGTTAAAGATAAAAATAGTTCGAGTAGAAATTAAAGTATTAAAAAAACTAACAGAATATTTACATAAAACAAAAGATCTAAGAATAATAGTTACCTGGTACATATAATTTTAAAAATATAGAATTATTTTTAAAAATACCTAAGAATAATTAGAGAAGTGAGTAACAACATGAAAAATTAAAAAAGAAAAAGAAATTTAGGATGAAGTTATAAAAGGAAAGATAGACTAATCGATGTAAACCTGGATACATAATTTTTAGATATTCAACATCAAATTTTTGATGATTTTTTTAATTATAGATTACAATATATTTTCATTTATTAATTATTTTGAATCAGTATTAAATGATATGTTTATAATAATAACTCTACATGAACAATTTGTGTAAATTAACTGATGTTGAAAGTGTAGTGTATGATTTTGGTTGCAGGTTGTAAATCCGCAGAAAAATGTATATATGAATTAGTGGTTGTAAGTCACTTACTATTGATGTGACTATATAATTTGAGATTTACAATTATAAAGGTTACTTGAGATTTTAATAATGAGATTTTTTCGAACACGTGTTGTTAGCTATTTGCAAAAATGGCTACTGAATCAGAAGTAAAATGCGTGTGATCATTATAATTTTCAGGCGTTTTTTCATTGGCGCGTAAATCAATCGATTTGATTATTGATTAGTGTCAAAACGATCGAGGTGACATGTCGATCAAAGTGATGGTGAAATCAATCATGCGCGTCGATAAGTGATGTTAATACTTGTGCTACCAATAGATGGCGCTATTGATAGTATTGGTTGAATTCAAAACAGATATATAGTTGAACTAATTAAAAAATAGATTTTACAAAAGAATGAATCAAAATAGAAAAATCTAATTAATTTATATTATTAAATTTATAAAAAAATATTCGAAAATAATTGATTAAAGATAGTAAGAAAATAGATAGTACCAAAAATCAAGAGCAAATCAATATTAATTCATATTAATGAAATAATATTACAAAATTTAATAATATTATATATTATAATTTGTGTTTAAATCAATGTTAAAATATTTCCTAAAAAAAATAAAAATAATAATTATTGTATACATACAGACACACACACACACGCGCGCGCGCGCGCGCACACACACACATATATATATATATATATTTCAAATTTTTGTAACAAATATAAATTTATAAATGTATATGATTAGATTAAATATTCAAAATTACAAGTATATTCTTTAAAATGTTCACTTATCTATTATTCACTGAAATAAATTAAAATCAAACATTAATTAACTAATGATAAATAAATTAATTATATATAATATATAATATATTTTAAATTTTAAATTTTTTATATATTGACAATTTCTTTAAAAAAATATTACTTAATATTAATTTAAGTTACTATTAGACAATAATTTTGTGTTTGTAGTGCTTGTCAAGTATGTACACCAAATGCAACTAATACAGTATGGAGCCATTGTCAATGTGTATTGGGTGATGGCGTGGAACGCGGAATTTTAACTGCTAATAGAATGATTCCTGGTCCAAGTATTCAAGTTTGTGAAGGTGATAAAGTTGTTATCGATGTTGAAAATCATATGGAAGGAATGGAAGTAACTATTCATTGGCATGGAATTTGGCAAAAAGGATCACAATATTATGACGGTGTACCTTTTGTAACTCAATGTCCTATTCAGCAAGGAACTACATTTAGGTATATAATACTAATAATAATTTATTTTTTTAATTTTCAATAATTTTCTTACAACATTTACTTATTATTCTCACGTTATAAAAAAAATCATTCTGACGATAAATACATATATTTAAATATTTTAATTAAAGATGAAAGTATAAATAAATGATATATAGTATACAAAGGAAACAAGTAATAATCTAAAAAGAAAATCCTTGTATAAATTCGTTTTATACGAATATTATATATTTATTTAACTTAATGTAAATTTTTACCGATTATAAAATCAAGTGATCCCTACAATAAAAATAGTTGACCTAGGGTTCGCATTTGACTTCATTGCTTTTATCTTATCTATGTTATTGTAGCAAATTCATTTCAGATATTTATTAAAAAATCTAATAAACACTTATAATATTAATTTACAATTCATTTACAATATTCATTTCCATTTATGTGGTTGTATTCTTTAAACTTAATGAAGATCTTTTTATAGGATCAGATTTTTATAAATATCTTGACCTTAGATTTGTTTGGTATACTTAATAAAAACTTGTTTAGAATTTTAATTAAATTTAAAAATTTTTTTCTATTTAGTTAACTAGTCTCACAACATTACCATAGCTAAGATATTATTATAGATAATAATATTTTCGACTAATGTCTCATGTAGGAATTAAGATATCATCTGTGAAAATCTAGATATATTATAAATATTTCATCACTTATGCTAGATGGAATAAAAGTATTGTTTACAAATAATTTTTTGTAGCTTAACTTATCATTGAAATGATGAATATCATCTGTAATCTATCAACCGTGTACAAAATTTCTAGAGTTTAGTAGATTTTAAGTCTACTATGATATAAAAATAGAAAAAATATTCTGTTTGTATATAATTATTAAAAAGAATTTTCGATTTTAATTTTCAAAAGTTTTATTTACGCTTAGTATGATTTTTTACATAAACCCTTTTTTGGTAATTTCTTTTTATTTTATCAATTTAATTCCAACTAAGTTATACTTATCTAATTAATATAATTAGTCTTTTACATCTGTTATCGTCAATAATAAAGAAATTGTGGTTCATAGTTTTATTTAAAAGCTGTTGTTATCTGTAAACGCCGTAATTAAATCTTGTACTGATCTTGTATAGATCAACGCAAAATTTGTAATTAGCTATCATTTTTTAATTTTGTGTCAGATGATTTAATTAAGTACATTTTTGTAGTCTATAGTACAAGTTGATTTTACTTTAAAATAATTGATAAATATTATTGTATGAATTTGTTTGTTATTACTTAAATTAAAGTTTAACCATACAAATGTTATCAAATATTAAAATATTTTAATATTATTTTTTTTATAAAACATTAGTATTATACTGAAATTATCTAATGAACTTTGTTTAAAATTTTCTGTAAAAAAAGTCTCATATATTTTAGAATTTATAGATTATTAAATTAAATATTTTTTTGATAATATCATTTAAGAAAGTAAGTATAAAAATGCTATTTTTATATATTAATCATATATAATACATTAAAATAATAATAAATTTATTATTGTTTGTCAATTTCTTAATTATTCACACGTATTTTTGGGTATATTTGGGTGTCAGTGTGCATACGTTGCATAAAAAAAAACTTTATCGTAGATCCAAAATGTGCTGCAAGATAAATAAGCAATTATCTTTCTGCACTAATTAATATAACATATAGATATTGGAGGAAGAAGAATAAATTTTTAAAAAAGTGTGAGATAGTTGTAACCAATATGTTATGTATGTATTATTATTGAAAAAAAAATTCGAACGTTTACAAACAAAGATCAGTATATGTATCCTGAATACGCAATCTATAAAAATAAATATTTTGCACTTAAAATTAAAAATTTAATACTGGAAGAACTTAAGAAATAAATTTAACTTTAGAAAAGGAATAAAAATTTAACGTGAAAAATAAAACAAGAGCAAACAAACACTGAGTATCGGAAGAGGAGAAAGCGTTTCGTTAGTATATCGTTGTAACAGAAATAATAAAAAAAATCCTGGAATTAATTTTCAGGATTTTAAGTACAAAATAATATGTAAATTTTTACGTATAAATCGTATGTATGAATTAATGTTAATTATGTCGCGTTCGCTCATTAGTTCATGCGAGTCTTTTAGTCGCGCCACCTGTACAACTAACCAACGTAGCACGGAGTTCGCGCGTCATCAATCACAATCGATGTCTCATGCGAGATAGAATCGATCATCAATCGTACTATTTGCATATGTTCATTAAGTTCGATCGCTCCTGACCATAATGAGATATTTTGATAGATTTTCATTAAAAAGTTCAGTTACCAGTCAAAAGACTTTTAGCATCAGTCGTCTTCAAGTTTTTGTGTAGATAACACCTATAATGCTTTATTTATAATTTTCAAGCTTTTTAGTTTTAGTTTCGCATTTTTATAAATCTGTTATGTTAGTTTCATTTTTTTATCATTATAAAAACCATCTGTTACGCCCGTAATACCAACTGGTTAATCAGCTCAACATTTATTATAAAATTTAATTTTTATTAGTGTTTATTTTGTAGTAATATTTTGTATTAGCGAATAGCTCTGTAAATATTTTTTGTAAATAAATTTGTGATTTTACTGTATAAAGAGTAAGTTTAATGTAGTGATCGAAATAAAACCCTAATTTAATCGCTACAAATTGATGATCACGATGAAAGCATAATAAAAAAGTCAATATTTTGTTTCTACACGATGACAAAGAAAAAAGAATACTCAATAGATTTGAACGACGCCATGATGGCTGAGCCATCGAGTAATATGCTAGTGAAAAATTTTTGAGAGACGTGCCAAAACACTGGTTCCGACAATTTAAATATGTTTTAGAAAGACGTAGTACAAGGTGGACATAAGAAAATATGAAGAATTAGTAGTAGTTTATTGAGCAATATATTATTTGTTATAATGCATTACAATATATAAAATATTATATAATATATTATACGTAATATATATTTGTTTTTCATATAAATACATTAATTATTATTAATTATCTATTCTCATCTTATCTACTATGCATATGAATTTTTGTATTTTCAAGATTATTATTAAAAATTTTTTCACTTTTTATAAACTTTGATAAAAAATTTGTATTAAATCGTTAGTTATATACTTTATTTAACAATATATTATATAATGATATTTCACAAAATTGACAATTTATGTTTTGCTTGAATTTTAATTCTAACTTATTTACTTTGATGTATGTTATAATGTTTTTATACTATTTCACATTATAATTTATTTTTTTACCTGATATTTAGTATTTGAATATATAATAATCTATTTACATATATATATATATTTATTTGTACTTATTCTATAATTAAACTTCTACTGCACTTATTTCTCATCAATTTTCGTTCTTATTGTTCATTCGCATAATTGCATAATTGAAGATCTCTTCATCTTGTTCTCTTTTACTCATCACTCTTTCAATGTATTTTTTATAACAAAGTGATATCCTTTTTGTTTCTTCTAATGCAACTTGCCTATCTATGTAACTTGATTTCTATTTCTTTACATTCTTCCATGGTTTGTTTTAACGACCCTTTCTTTTTATTACATAATCTAGAAAATTTTTCTTCCTCCATTAGCCAGTGTTTGTTTGCTCTGATTTCATTTCCCATTTTAAATTTTGGTAAAATTTTCATGCCGTTTTTTCCTTTTTTTCATTTATACATTCTTTATTTTTCTGAATTTCTCGACATCACTAATCCATAATTTTATCTGGTGAGCTATTTTATTTTATCTCTTACCTCATCCATTAATTTATTGAAGTTTTCTGATTTTTCCTTCCATCTACTAAAAGACAGTCCTAAGCCTTGCCATAAATATATTCTTTCTACCACATAACCTATTTTTTTTGTATTTCATTCTGTTGTTTTCTAGAATCATTCCTTCTTCTAATCTTACTTTTATATGTGATTTGACTATATCACCCTTTGACTGTTTATGATTTTATTTTCAAAACTAATTGTTCTTTTTGCAGCTTTTATTTCGGTCTTATTTTTTTTAGTATCTAGTATTAAAATGCTCTTTAGAGTATTTCTCTCTAGACCTAGAATCCATTTCATATATTTTCTGATTATATTCAATTGCTTTTTAGTATTTTTATGGTAATTTTTATGTATCTCTTGGCTATTATTATGAGCCAACGTGTATCCCAGATATGCAAATTGTTTTACCTTTTCAATATTTTTATAGTTCTACTCGAATACTACTTTTTCCTGTTTATCTCATTTCCTGAAACTCATAGTCTTATGTACGATCAGTTTTAACCCTCTTCTTATTAAAGAATGCCTAAAATATTCCTAACATTTCTCTTAATTTGGCTTCTCTCTTAGCTAATAAAATTACATCGTCGGCGCGAGTAATGGATTTTTCCTAATTTTTATACCTGATCATCACGATTTTTTGAGCTCCTCTTTTAAATTTGATTACCCAATGCTGAATGGCGTTTGACTTAGTGTATATTTTTTTATCACGCTTATTTTTGTACTCATATCTTCAATTATTTCGTTGTCAATTATAATCTTCTTTTTTGTATTCTTGTATATATCTTTTATTCAATTAATGAAATATGTTTTTATACCTATTTTCTTAATCCTTATCCATATTTCTTACCAATTTATTCTATTAAAAGTAATCTTTCATTACGCGAAACATATTACCATTTTTTCTTTCTCCTTTATCTTTCTTTAATTGCGCATCTATGGCCGATTTTAGCCCATAGAATGCTGCTACTGTTCTTGTTGTACTTCTGAAAAATTTTCTCCTATTTTTGAATATTGGCACTTAATACCACATACACTATTTCTAATTGAGTCTTACCTCGAAAATCAAATGCAAATCAGCATGGATGATACACTTGATAACCTGTCGAAGATGAACTAATACGAATATCTCAAAAAAGAAGTGTATTAAGGAACAAACAGATGACGGATGAAATATTGAGGCTTTTATTTTATGATCATCTTCTTAATTACTTGAATAGAAGGCTGGAGTTTACTTGAGAGATGAATCTGAATAATCAGCAAAAACTGGATGATGAACTGTAGCAGATTTTCCACAGATAAACTTTTCCCATGGAACATCATCTATACAAGAAAACAGTATAGAGGATAAAATTAAAAAATTAAGAAGGATAGTCGAGCAACTTTTATCGAGAGGTAAGAGATTTAAAAAGCAACAGAACCAGCTATTTATTAGATAACCCAAAGTTAGTTTAGAAATCGCTCCGATGCAAAAAGATCAAAGTCAATAGATGTAGATAGGACAGACTATAATCACAGGCACAGGGAGACAGGGGAAGCGATAAAATTCAGCATTACCTGCAGCAGCACTTACGATTTAAAAAACATCACTCATTGTGAGAGCCACCTACGGTGACAGTCTCAAGAAAAATCGCTTCCTAATTTTTGACAAGCAAATAAGCCACGATTTTCTAGATGACTCATATTTAGTTGCCTCAATCATTCTATGAACCATAGTTGATCAGAAGCTCGAAACTCAAATACTGATACTATACGCTACAAATTCAACACCGATAAAGACATACGGCACGAAGGCTATCGTGTTGAGGCTGGATTTAAGAAGACTGTTATATAATTTTAAGAATGTTCATTTAAGATTTAAGAATTTTCTCATAGATGTTTGTCATTACCTACGTATAAACGGCAAAATCGGAAGTTCACTTTCAAGCTCACACTGAACTCTTACAATATCTTCAGTCAAGGCTGCTAAAATATTCGATAACCTCGTCCAACACCAAAGTAAAATTAACATCATCAGAGTATACAGTGATGAAATTTTTGTTTTGAACTTCAATTTTAATTGCACTTAATCAATTGATTTTTACACTATAAAACTGCACTTAATAAACTAACGATTTAACACTAATACAAAGTAATTGGACGGTCACAAGAATAACGAATACACGGTTAATCGTTGTACTATTTTTTGTATATAACTATTTTCTGTTTGTTTGATCTGAAATGTATAAAGTGATTTGGGACAAAGACAATAAGTATTTTATTATGCTGAAAACGATTAATTAATAAAGAATATCTGCAATTAAATTAAATGAAGTTACTTATACACCCAATCGCAGATACAATAATAAGTAGGATTCATGCATATAATATATGAATGGTAATTTTTATAAGCAAGATCACGATGTACAAACATACATGTACAATAAATGAAATAATATTATGCTAGGCGAGGAAGTTTACAGTTATAATTTTTATAAGCAATTTACCGTTAAAATGAATGCATTGATTTATCTATGATTGTGTGAATTACAATAGAAATCGATTTGAGGCTGTGTGTTGCAGTAAAATGATTTGAGATTTACAATGAGAACTATTATATAGCAGAGAAATAACGATAACATTAAAAGTTCTTGAGTTTAAACGAAGTCGCAGATTAAGCATGTATTTATTTGCAAGATTGACAATTTAATGCTTTATATTAGTTATCAGTGAGTCGTCAATTTACTAACTAAATGAATCTAGTCAGAGAGTAGTAAGTTCTCTTACCAATGAGTGTATATGTTGAATTAATATGAGGTAATTCAACGAGTATAAATTGTTTGTAATAATAATTTCACTTACTTTGATGTCCTTGCTGATGTTTTATCGTTCAGTTGATCTAGTCCTGATAGTGAGATTGATTTATATATGTTATATAGATATATATAGATAGTATATATATATTATAATGAAGTCTGGCGGCACGTGCGAGTAACAAAACTGTAGTGACAAGTACCCGAGTTGAATCTATATCGACGGCTGTATTGAATAAAACAGACATTAACTGTCGTTGATCGACAAGCCAAATCCGATAAAGAAAATGGATGGACCGCATGAGTGATATCGATATGAAAAAAGATTGGTATGCTACCAACAGATGACGACTTTGATATCATTTTGCGCATTTCGAACGAATTTTTATACGCGTTTATTTTATAATTATATTTTCTATTAGCGCGTAAGTCTGTGAATCCTTTTTATAAATGAAATTTGTAATTTTAGTGTTTTAAGTGTAAATTTATTATAGAATTGAAATTAAAGCCCTACTTTAATCGCTATATATATTTATAATTAATTAGAATTATTTCATACGTAATGTCTTTTCTTTTGAATATTTAACCGATTGTACCTACACCTAATTTGTTTTGAACTAATCTTGGGGAGGAGCTATGCAAGCGGTGCTATGTCTAGTGACAAAAGCCTAAGCATAGGTGTGCTCTCTATTCTTCACATTATGTACCTTTTACAGCTTAGTACCTTATCATTAAATTTTTTTTCATTTTATTCCGTTTTATCTATATTTATTTAGGTCTAATAAGACGTCACACCATTTGTGTTAGTTTTAGTTGGAATGCTTGTTTTTTCTCGTCTTTTAAATAATATAAAGGGATTTTTTTATTTAAGAATGATTTTTCTTGCCTAATCAAATTAAGCATTCTCCTACTTTTTCATCTAAGTTTACGAATTTTGTAATATGTACGACTTTTTTTCTATTCTTTTTTTATACGTGTATCGTCGTACTAATAAATCTCCGTAATAAGAACGTAACGTTATTTCCAGATTTTCAATTTATTGGCCTTGTCAAACTTTTTAACCTGCACTCGGATTTTTGAATTGGCATTCAAGTATCGTATGAAATTTTTCTTTTTTTTGTTATCGAAAATCACAGAGCACGTGATAAAATCCAACGATTTTTATCATACTATTGATATTACATTGAATAACGTATTATAATATTATAATAATTAATATTGCATAAAAAACTGTCATAATTTTGTATATACGCTTTCTGATGTATTATTTCTATCTCTGTAATTTACTCTACTTAATTTATATGTTTTTTTCTTTTTTTCTTTCATTTTCGTGTAAATATATATGCTAGCATATATAGAAATAACAACGACCTTTATACTATAAAAGTATCAAGAATCTTTTGAATATTGTTGATCTTAAAATATACCTTTAAAAATATAAAATATATAAAATATGCGGTATCTATAATAAAATTATCCTAATAACGATATTTTAAAAAAATTAAACGAAACAAATTTATAAAAAAATTGAAAATTTAATATCTGCTACTGTCTGAAACGTTTTTAATTACGAGTATGAATTAAATACTAGTTTATATCTTTAAGTGCTCTATTTTTTATCAATAAAATTTTTTTACGAAAGAAGTAAAAAACATTCATTAATAGATTCAGATTCCAGTATAAAAATAAAACCGAATTCGAACGCTAAACATTTAAAAAGGAATAAATAGTTGCGAAAAATTATGATTATTTTAGCTTCTGGGTCTTAATTCGTTTCTGTGTGGATACAAAAATATGATTACAAGACTTCCTTGGAGAATTTTATTAAAGAAAGATAGAAGATCTTTAGTTTTTAAAATAAAGTCGACAAATTATTTTTTTAAATTAAAATAATCTGATTAAAATAAAAAAAATATGAAAGTAAGGCAAAGAAAAAATATAAGTTATAATAAAAAGATAAGTGTACTAATTTTAATGTAAGAAAAATTTACATTGCATTGTAGACTTTAACATTTTATTTTTTAACAATTTTAAATAATTTTTATTTTATCCGTAATTATTTTAGTGAAATTTTAATTAAAAAGTAATATTCGTAAACAAGTGACAAAAATAGTAAAGACTTTATCAGTATCAAGTTATTATGATAGGAATGTTTTTCTAATTACTCACGTCGTTATAGTATCGTATATCGTAAATAGATACTTGATATACTTTTATTCAGTAATGAACAATACTCATTCTGTATTAAAAATGACAACTATAATTATATAAATAGTGGCTGGATATACAGGAGCTGACTTTAATTTGATAATTTAATTTATTGAACTAGATTATTATAAGAAGAAATAATTCTTAAAGAGTTAAGAATTCGTACAGAAGTTCAAATAGATTTGGATACACGATTTATATAAAAATTATAAAAAATCGAAAATGTACATATGAAGAATAATAAATAATTTGACCATATACAATTTAGGTGAATAAGAAATGGAGATACTGTTGATGAATGACTAGAGATACAATGTAAAACTTATATATAATAACTAGAGGGTAGCTAAAAATATTTATTTATTAATATATAATTTAATTGGCTCATTGTTATTAAAAGTATTGTATACATTTTAAATCTACATTTTTTTTACATATATGCTTATCATTTATAATTAAATATTTTTACATTAACATATCATATTTATTTATGCGTTTATTTTTTCT
This sequence comes from Platyscapa corneri, assembly GCA_018907185.1. Lineage (NCBI taxonomy): Eukaryota > Metazoa > Arthropoda > Insecta > Hymenoptera > Agaonidae > Platyscapa > Platyscapa corneri. Next base: position 64,755 of record JACCHW010000176.1, on the reverse strand, counting down.
GCAGTCTTCTTTTTTCTGCTATCATATTTTTCAATTGCCTCTTTCTCTTTCATCTCTTATGGATTGTTAGAGATTAAGTAATAATTAAAACCAGAAGCTTCAAACCAAAACTTCAATAACACTTGACACTATGTATTTATTTAGATTTTAAATAGATGATTATCTTTGTAGATATCAATTTTTCTTCAAAAGTAATAATTAAATTTTAAATAAATTGTATACTATTTTTAGTCTATATTTTTATTTTGCTTACAATGCAAAATATACTGATCTAAAAGCACAATTATTAATTTTTGCCGAAAATTCTTAAAAAATAACATTTTTATTGAAAATATAATCTTAAGAAATGTTTTGATCATAGCTCTATTAAACTTAAGAAATTACTCAAACCTTTCATACGATGATACTTGACTCGATTGCAGTCAGAGTTGAATGGTAATTATGTGTAATATGGCAGTAATTATCACCAAGTGCTGTTTAAGAGTTATTGTAAGCCTTCAAATGGTTATTGTAAGCCCGTGTAAGTTAATCATACGTAAGAATAAATAAGTACTGTCGCCGGTAGACGACCAGCTCAGTTTCTGTATTATGTTTTTAATATTACTTTATAAAGATAAAAAGCTTTTGTCTATTTTAACTATATTTTGTCACCTGTATTAAATTAATAATTATATCACAAAATACCTGCAGAGTTTTATTTCAACAATTTTTTATATTATTATAACGTTATTTTATGCTCTCTTGTTTTTAATGGATACTTTATTTCTACGTTAAAATTTTATTTTCATATTATTACAATATTAAGACATTAGTAGTTTCTGCAAACATAATTGGATCGTAAATTGATACTTTATCATTTTTTTAAATTTCAAAACTCATATGATTTTTGTAAGCTTATACTTACGATTTTGTTATATTTAAATTATTTTAAACTTACGATTAAATACATAAATATCATTTTAAAGAGGAATATAGTACATCTCCATTTAATGCAAATACACTATTATTTAATATAAATAGTTAAACTGTCATATATATTACTCAAAATTACACTATATTTAGACAGAGTGAAACCTAGTAAAATAAAATCTAAACTCTACTCTGATCAAAATTTATGAATCTCGTTTATAACATTTTTAAGATACTTATAACATCATTATCATATTTTTATATTTTTACTTATTCTAGTCATGAGTATTTGAAAATTTTATAAACTTTTTTTATTTTTTGTTTTAGATCTTAATTTATTTGTACTAAAAAGTAATATTATTTAATAAAAAGTCACAACAATGTAATTTTAATTATTTTATTCTTGTTTTTGAAAATATATCTTTTATAATGATAATTATTTAATTAATGAATATGAATAATATATTAAAATTAATTTTAAGGTACCAATGGACTGCTGGAAATGCTGGTACACATTTTTGGCATGCACACACTGGTTTACAAAAGATGGATGGCTTATACGGTAGCATTGTTATACGACAACCGCCGAGTAAGGATCCAAATAGTAATCTTTATGATTACGACTTAACTACTCACGTAATACTTATAAGTGATTGGATGCATGAAGATGCAGCTGAAAGGTTTCCTGGTCGCTTAGCTGTAAATACAGGGCAAGATCCTGAAACCGTATTAATTAATGGAAAAGGACAATTCCGGGTACGAATTTAAATACTAAACACATAAAAACTTTTAAAAAAAATTATAGAAATATATTGTAAATATATTTTGAATTTGAATATACTTGAATTTTTTTAAATTAAAAATAAGTACATTTTTGAAAATTAATTTTAAGAAAGTTTTCATTTATTAATTTTATTTAATAAATTTGTGTTTTATAATACATTTTTGCAATAGAAGAATTATTATTATAAATAATAACTATTACAATTTAGAATGTATAAGTAAACTAAAATATATTTAATTATTTTGTATTATATTTAATTATTATATTATATTTTATATTATTTTATTATATTTTATTTTTTATTTTGATGCACACTTGTGAGAAAAACATAACTAAATGTGATAGTATTTAAAAAACTAGATTATATAGTTAAATTTAATAATATTAATCAACATTACAGCACGAGTAATATGAGGTGTTTATATGAATTTAACGATAATGCTAAAAATTTTAATATATATATAATGAAAATCAAAACCGATTATTAAAAATTTTTAATAAATACATGAATTCATTAGATTATCTAAATATTAGATATGGAAATACATTTTTGCTCATTTTAATAAATGCGTTTATTAAAATAATTAAATATAAAGTAATTTATTTAAAGTACCCACAATAAATTCATATCTGTTATTATTTACATTTACTGTTTTCCACTTATCTTGATTATAAACTATCGTCTTTCATTTATTCTAAGTTTTGGTTATAAAACTTATCGTCATATGATTTCATTTCAATTTTAATGGACTATTATAATATTTTAAATTTTATTTCGTTATTTACACATGGTTAGGCCCTCGTATAAAAAAACCCTTTGTTTACTATGACAGAGTCGAAAAGCCATTAAAAACAATAATAAGTCACGTAATTGCCTTATCTTACATTGTATTTCAATAAAACAAACAGTTTTCTCTCTTCCGTATTCCCTGCTGCCCCTGACTACCCGTAATAACTTCTACTCGAACGGGCACCCCCCTAAGAACAGTTTAGATTCGTAGAGTTGTGCCCTATCGAAGCACAGCGGCTGGCAAGACCCTACAGCCAAAGAAATGAGGTAGCGAGAGAGAAAGCTAGAGTGAGCGGTAGTATAAATAGAACTCAGTTAGAGTAATCTATTGATCATAGTAAGATCTGTAACATAGTATGCAGTAATTTGGAAGGAGATATATATATATAGAGAGAGAGAGAGAGAGAGAGAGAAAATGTGAAGATGGAAGGGAGCTCTGTCAATTATTGATCAGCGACGTAATTGTCAAAGTAAAAGATAGGATAGACCTAAGCTCGGTGCTTACAGTTCCTTACACCAAGCATGACAAATTTCTCTGACGATTTTCTAATTTTCCCGAAATCATTTTTCTCAAAACCTTGTCGCCTATAATTTCGATACCGGAAATATTGCGATTTACGTTAAATCTTTTCAACTACGATTTTGATGCCTAAATAATTAATTTCCTTGTTAACTCTTTCTTTATTTCACTATGTTATTTGATACAGTAGACGATGTTGTTGTCAATAGTCTTTTCTGAAAAACCATTTTTCGCCCGTCACGTACGATTTATGGAATTTAGGTTTACAAATTTCCCGAAATATTTTTTTTTATTTGGTATAGCGTACCGACATCATCACTTGATACATGAGACGATTGCGTCGTTAGCATTAATTATGTGTGATAACTTATAGTTTAAAAAACCTTACATCATTGCAGATTCCTTCTTATATAATAGTTAATACTTTTTCTACTGATTTCGGTGTTTTGCACTCGCAGATCATGTTTTTCTTTTTCCCATAGTTGAAACAGGTAGGAAGCTCAAGAGTATTTCTAATTGACTCTACTTTGGCTGCTATTTTTAATTGCTTGTCGAATTAAATCACCTTTTAGCATTTTATGAATATTCTTTGAATCACTCGTTCTTACAAATAAAGTATTACGGATTAATAAATTAATGATAATTTAAGTCACGCTTAGTCTTGGGAAACATACTTATTTGTAAAATTATAATAATTTTTACTTTAAAAGAATACGAATGTGTTTGCAAAAAGTATCTATTAAAATCAGAGAGTATGTATTTGAAAGAGCACATAACATTAATTAGTGTACTAAAACATGATGTCTCACAAAACTATTTTTTATTACAAATAAAGTTTTTATAACTTCATAACTCGTTATATGATGAACTTTCTGTTGAGGCAACTACAGATAAAGCAATTATGATTAAATGCACTTCAAACGATGCAGATTATCGGTCTGGTAGATGTCTTATAATTATACATCCGCTAAACATATATAACTATAAATTATAAAGTTACTATATGTTTCACTCAATTGTTCACTTTACTTAAATTATTTTCATCTAATAACATATGATATTGTTTATCGTTTGATACCTAATATTGCACATAATGATAACAAAACAATTTTAATCAGATTCATATTTGTTAGCTTAATAGACAAATAATCTTTCATAATAATGGTAAGAACAATGATTTTTAGTTGACTAAATAATTTATAAATCTTTAAATCGTTATTAGTATAATTTAGTTAACTAGAATTATTTTAAAGTTTCTGTTTTTTATTCATTTTTAGATTAAGAGCTTCCGTTTTTAATAAATTTTAATTTACTTTTATTGGCAATTTTTAGCTTGTAATCCTATTTGATATGATATTATAACCATGTAATAATATCTTATTACTATTTTTATATATTTTTTAAATTATCATCCTACTATTTTTATTTGAATTTATTAAAAAAGGAGATTAATTATTTAAAAAAATACGAAGTTTATTAGAAAAACTAAAAAACATATGACATGGACATGAAGTGATAAATAAACTTAGAAATAAAGAAGATATCGAAGGTGTAAATTTGAAAAAAATGAATTAAAAAGACCAGAAAATGATAAATTATACAGTTTAATAAAGGTAACCAAAAGTGAAAGGTTATAATCGAGCAAACAGAAAGCTTAGTAAATAGTACAAAAGTGATGTTAGGTAGCCACAAGGCATAAGTAAGAAAAAGTACGGTGCGTGAGCTTAGCAAAATAGCGAGAAAAAAGGTAATGTTCACATAAGTCAAAATGAGTAAAAAGAAAGAATACTTAATAGATAATAAGAAACCTACCACAGGTGATAGAATGAAAATCTTGATACAAGTTAGTGAGGAAAAAGTGTTAGATAAATGTTTAAAAAGGAGAAAATGGAGACAGCAATAAAAAAGCTAGTGGAAGAGATAAGAGAAGTAAAGAAGGCATAGAATAAGAAACTAATAAACTATGAAGAGCAATTAAATAAATATGACAAAAATTGAAAAACTGAAAACGGTAATAGTAGGATAAAAGGAAAAAACAAAAGCAATGGAGGAAAACAAAATAGTTATAGCAAATAAGGTAGTGGAAAATATTTTGGAAAAAACATGTAGAAATAGAAAAGAGCATTGATAATTGTTGTTGGAAAGACGAGAAAGAGAAAGAAAAACGAATAATATCCTTAAAGTAGGTTTAAAATGAAAAAGAAAAGTATATGGAAGAAGATATAAGTGAACGGTTGAGTGATATAAAAGGTGAAACGGTGAACGTAAAGAAAGTAGGTTTGGGTAAGCAAAGTATTCATAGGTGGTAGGGTGCAGAAATAGAAAACAAAGAATCAAGGAATGAAATTATGTTGGAAAAGTCAATATTCAAACGTTACAATAACTACTGTATAAACCATGACGAGACTTATGAGGAGAAAGAGATAAGAATAATGGTAAAATTGAAAAGTAGAGAGCTGATAGAGGAAATTGGTAATAATTAGGGGAAAAAATTATTCGTGAGAAGGAAACGTATATATATATAGGTAAAAGTAAAGGGAATGGCTCAAAATAAAAAAAAGAATGACAAAGGTGCGATTCGTACGGTTCATACAATTGAGTGTTGGATGCCATGATAAAGGAAGCGAAAGTGATGCTAGAATCAGTAAAGAAATTAAATGAAAAGCTAGATAATAGTTTAATATTAAATACTTAAAACTAGATTATACAAGACCATACATGAATCAAAGGAAGTATGAATCATAAAAGTTAAATAATATAAGTTAAAAAGTAAAAAAAAAGAAAGACGTAAAGTTGGAGATTAATAGGACATACAAGCTTACTAAAGTAAAAAAAGATCAAGAAAAGATATAAGCATACCAGACAAAATTTAATGTAAGAAAGGGAATAAGATATGTAAAGAGAAGCAGAATACATAAAATTCAATGAAAGAAGAGAATAGAATTAAAAAAAGAGAGAAAAAGTCGGAAAGGATGAAATATTGTTGATAGAAGAGGAAAACATAAAAGAAGAAAAAAAGAGATAAAAAATTTATAGTTTAAAATAATTAACTGATGAAGTTATATTATATGAAACTGTAAGCACATAAGTTTATACCATGTACAAATAATAAGAACAATAAATTATTTTCAGATAAATCTAATCTACTTTAACTAAAATCTCATATTTCTTAAAGATAATATAAAATTTCAATAAATAATATCTAGCATTGCTTACATTTCTAGTTCATTAATCCAACCAAAATAAAAACCGACAAAATGACGAATTCAGGTTATTCTTTTTTCATTTTAATACAAGACGTCAAACAAGTTTATGATATATAACTGTCAAATCGAAATTAATTATGAAATCAATTTAAAATTTTATATGACATGGTTTGAAATATATTAGTGTACGATGATAATGTCAATCTATCTTATCAAGTTTGCCTGTTTTAAAAAAGAATATTTATTAATTAATAGTTTGATCGCTGATTAATTACAGTATAGTAAACTAATAAAATTAATACATTAATTCAAAACTTATTTCTATATTTTTAAATGTCTTTGCCCCGCTTTTATATTTAATAATTTGAAGAAATATTACCATATTTCTCGATTTTAAGTTTACGGCGAGGAATAACAAATAGTGTTAAATTATATTATTCTTAATTATTCTAATTTTTCTTACATATCTTAAAAATGATTAGCATTTGATTAATTATTCTTTCTTTATTATCAAATTTATTTTAAATTTCTTATATATTTATTTTCATTTTTTTAATTTTCATTCTACTATAACGAATCTTTTACAATAGTTTTACATCTTTCTTATTACGTTTATTACGTTATATATTGTTCTACAATCTATAATGTCTTGATTAAATTGAAATTAAGATATTGCACGTCTTCTTAATAAACTTTCTCATTTATGTTTGAGTATTGCACAATCTAAATGCTCTTCTTTCATCTATTAACATTTATTATTTTTGTTTCAATACTTATACTAAATATCAGTAGTATCTTCATTTTATATTCTTTCTTTTTCTTCACACTTTTTATACACATTTTTTCTGTATACTTTCTACCGTGGTATGTTTAATTTCTATATATTTTAAAGTTTCCAGTGTATCTATTCAAACTTGTTATTAATGTGCTACTTTTAATGCTTTTTTTCCTTCCAATATTATTCTCGTCTCCCTTCTCCATAACTTTTCAATTCAAAAGTAACTTGAGCATTCAATTTATGATTTTAATATTTTAACGGAAAAACTAAATTATATACAGAATTTTAAATCGATAACAAAATTTTTTAAATTAATTACAGAATTAAATTACTCAGTAATAGCTATCATCTTAAAATAAAATACAATTGTTTATGCAATGAAATCTAATATAGTAATTGATATATTTATTCATTCATTAATTTGAGAAAATATAATAAAAGATTTAGTAAATGTAAAACATAATTTTTATAATTTTAATAAATTAAAAAATTTTTTAAATAAAAAATATTAATGATAATAATTTTAATATTTGTAATGACTGTATATATAAACTAAAAAAATGATATATATTATAAATTTTTAATGCAAATTTTCAATTTTCATGTTTACAAAAAAATCTATCACCTATTTTTTATTACATATTATATATTTTCTACTATATTCTTATTCTTTATTTTTTTTGTCTTATTCTCGTCCATCGTCTGTTCTTTATCATCCCCTTTTCTTTGAGTTCTGCAATTATCTTTCATATTTCATCCAATTTCTATTCTAGGTTACTCTGCGTTTAGTCAATACATAATAAAATTATATTTAAATTATTAATAATTTTATCTCTTTGGTTTTAGAAATGAAATAATTATCTTTCCCATCAATTTAAAACTATGGAGAAAAATTACTTATATAATTACTTTATCACAACTTTTTATTTACTTTTCAAGAGTCTGATAAAATATACTTAAAAAATAAAAAAAAAAAAATAAAACTCTATTAATATTTTAAAAGAATTTTCAAATTTTTATGTTTATACGTTCATCCAAACGATATTACCTTCATCAAAATTAACATAATATAATTTACTTATATAGATATAAATTATATAAAAATATTTATTATTAAATTATGTGATTCATTATATACACTGTACCTAATCTGTGAATTATTCTAATGAGTTGAATTTTTATTTATATTTGAAAATTAACATTTTTTACAGGATCCTAATACTGGTTTCATGACAAATACTCCATTTGAAGTTTTTACAATAACACCTGGACGGCGGTACAGATTTCGCATGATCAACTCGTTTGGTTCAGTTTGTCCTGCACAAATAACTTTTCAGGGTCATCAACTTATATTAATTGCAACAGATGGTGAACCAGTACAACCTGTGAACATCAATACTATTATTTCATTTTCAGGCAAGATAATATAATTATAAATTTTCTAATTAATCCTAAACATTTAAACGTTTTCATTACTTTCTAAAGAATTAACTTTTAATTCTTGTGTAGACTTTGTAAAAATATTCTTTAAAAATTGTTTTAAAAAAATAATTGCCAACAAAAATTTCTAGATAGGAAATGAAATAAATTAAAATAATTTATTTATAAATGTGAATAACATTTTTGAAATTTGACGGAGGCCTCGCTCCAGTGAGCTCGGGGGCAGGTCCCGCGTCAAGGCGACGAGGGGGAAATATTCCCTCGCCCCGGGTCTCCTCCGGCTTGTAGGAAAGAAAAACGCTTGCCGACGCTTCTTCTGGGCCTCTCCTCAGTCGCCCGGCGGATGGAGGGCTGGCGCGAGTCAAAGGCCGGTGCTGATGCCTGCGTCGTTGGCTGGAGGCGATGCGCTGGTCCGGTTGGTGCAGCGGGCAGGTTGACCAAGTGCGGTTCACTTATCGGACAGGTGCGGCGCACTTGTCGGGGCAGGTGTGCACGGTGTTCAGGAGGCCTCGTGATGGCCTCGTCGAAGCCGCTGGTCGCGGAGTGCCCCGGAGGGGCGCTCGCGGAGTTGGATGTTCGCCCTGAGAAGGGCGGTTTGTTTGGTGCCGAAGCTGTTGCCGGCATCGGGGATCTCGCGATGAAGTTACGGCGTAGGCGGGAGGAGGCTTCCGTGGCTACGGCGTAGTGTTCTTCTTGCCCTTTCGGCGATTCCAGTCTCTCTATCACTTTTTCGGCCAGGGGCCCTCCGCTTTTTATAGGCTTTCCCGAGGGGGAAGCCGAGCGTGCAGGGTGGCTCTTGTTTGGCGCGTTCGAACCTGCACGTCGAACGCGTCGAAACGCGCGGCTGGGGCCTTCCCCGCGGCCGTCTACTCCACCGACATAATCCGGGCCCTCACCGGTTCCCGTCGCCTAGACGCGTTTTACGGCCCCTATCAGCCGTCGGGCGACAAGTGTCGTAAAACGCCCGACCCGGATTTCCGAATATGTCGGCCGGGTTTTTATTGTCCAGACGCGCCGCACGTATACGTCGGCGCTGAGGGCCTTCAGGACGGTGTTACGGCCCTTTCCATTTGGGCGCAAGGCCGGCGTTGAAACACTCGGCCGCGTCGGAGAGCGGGTGGCTCCTCGCGTACACGCGCTCCCCTACGATAAGCGGGGGCAGTCAGGGTTCCGCTCTAGGGGCGACGCGGGCCTGCCTCTCCCGGGCGGCCGTCACGCGCTCCTCGACCGGGGTTGGTACCCTGGCCTCCTCCCCCGGCCTGGGGAGATTCCTCCCCAAGAGGATTTCTGCAGGTGATTGTCCCGTCGTCTCGTTCCTCCTCCGCCGGACGGTGAAGAGTATGGCCGGGACGTGCTCGTCCCATCGTCGTTGTCCGTTGTCCGCCTGTAACCGCAGGCGCAATCCCTTCTTGACCTCCTGGTTCCGGCGCTCGGTGGGGTTCGCCTGCGGATGATAGACCGGGGTGGTCCACTTCTCCACGCCCCAGGCTCGGCAAGCGGTCGCCCACCGGCGGCCGCGAAACTGAGGAGCGTTGTCTGAGAGGACGGCTCGCGGGTATCCCCAGTGGGCGAAGACCTCGTCGTCGAGGATCCAGGCGATGGCGCCGGATGATGCACTCGGCAATGGGAAGGCCTCCGTCCATCGCGAGAACAGGTCCGTCGCGACGAGGAGGAAGCGCTTCCCCCGGACCGATCTGGGGTACGGTCCCATCAGGTCCACCCCGACTACCTCCCACGGGGAGTGCGGGTGTCACGGGCGTTTCCTCTCTTCGACACCGGCCGGCTGGCCTTGGTCCGGATGCAGAGTCCGCATCGGTTGACGTGGCGACGGATGTCCTCCCTCATCCTCGGCAAGAAATAGGCCTCCGTGATCGTCCTGGCCGTCTCGCGGCTCCCGGGTGACCAGCCAGGGTGTTGTCGTGAAAAAATTGGATTACCTCCCGGCGAAGGGCGACGGGGACGTGGAGACGGTCGCGCCCGTCCTTTCCCCGTCAGGAGAAACGGCCTCGTTCTTTCCGTAGATCCCGGACTCGCTTGGTTCGTGGCTTGGCTTCCATCTCGGCCAGACACTCGTCGTTGGCTTGGGCGGCTACCACGCGCACCCTTAGTTCGCGGGCGTCCACGTGGGCGAGGGTGACGGGCTCCGTTCCTGGTTCCCTCCGTGGCGGGAGCAGTGCCTCGAAGTCCTCCGGGTCTTCGATGAAGGTCTCACCCCCCGGCTGTCGGGAGAGCGCGTCTGGAAGCTCGTTCTCGCGGCCCGGGAGATGCTCCACCGTGAAGGTGAACCCACGCAGCAGCATGGCCCATCGGGCCAACTTGCTCCGCTCGCCTTGCAGCCTGTCGAGCCAGGTGAAGGACGCGTTGTCCGTCCTCAATATGAAGCGGTGGTCCTCCAGGAGCGGACGGTACCTTTTGAGGACCCATATCACGGCCAGGCACTCTTGCTCGTTCGAGTGGTAGCGTCGCTCCACCGGTGAGAATTTGGCCGAGGTGTAGGATATCACGTCCCTGCTCCCGTCGTCGTTGGGGTGGTACAGGACGGCTCCCATGCCATCCTGGCTGGCATCCGTCTGGAGGATGATGGCCCTCCCAGGATCCGGTCGATGCAATATCAACGGCCTTCGATACAGGTCCTTCAACCTGTCGAAGGCCGCTTGATGCGCGGGCATCCATCCCCACGGTTTCTTGCCGAGGAGCCCGGTCAACGGCTCGGCGGCCGCGGCGAATCCCGGGACGTACTCGCGCAGCCAGCCGCACACCCCGAAGAAGGCCCGAAGAAGGCCCGAAGATCCTTCTTGCTGCGCAGCGTGGGGGCGTCCAGGATCGCTCGGACGTGCTTCACTTTTGCCTCGTTCGTCCCCCGGCCAAAGATGTGCCCGAGGAACTCCAGCCGGTCCCGGCCGAAGGTGCACCTATTCAGCGCGCAGGTGAGGCCGTATGTCTCCAGGCGCTCGAACACGAGGGCCAGATGCTGCAGGTGTTCGTCCCAGCCCTTGGAATAGACGACGCCGTCGTCAACGTAGCTGAGGCAGCATTGGCGGGTAAGACCCGCCAAGACCTCCTGGTTCTCGAGGTGAGTGCAGGTGCGTCCTGCCCTTTGGAGGCCGAAAGGCATCACTCTGAAGGCATACTGGCCGCCATCCGGGGTGACGAAGGCGGTGCACTTCCTGGAGCGCTCGCTCAGCGGGATCTGCCAGTACCCGCTGCGCAAATCGAGGGTGGAGAACACCGCCGCTCCTCCGAGGTCCTTGAGCACCTCGTGCATCACCGGTAGGGGGTTGGCCGAGTCCTCGGTTACGCTGTTGAGGCGGCGGAAATCGACGAAGAATCGGTACCCGCCGTCCTTCTTCTTGGCCATCACGATGGGGGAAGTGTATGGCGATGACGTGGCCTCGATGATGCCGTCGGCCAGCATCTCCTTCACCTGCTCTTGAATGGCGCGTTTCTTCTCGGCCGAGTAACGGTACTTGGGCAGTCGGAAGGGGCGTTTGTCCGTCAAACGCAGGTCGTGCTCGATGAACCTGGTTTGACGGAGGGGGCCCTGGCCGTCGAAGATGCCCCGGTGCTGCTCCACGAGGTGCCGGAACGTCTCCCGGTAGCCCTCCGGGAAGGCTTGCATCACCCGCGCCCACACCTGCTTTCCCATCTCCGGGACGATTTCCCGCGGGCTCCGGCCCAGGAACACCTTCTGGGGTTTCGCGGTGCCGATGTAGAGGCAGCCCTGGAGGTGATCATGGAGCGCTTGGTTGGCCGGAAGCCAGTCCCTCCCCAGGATGGCATCGTACCTGAGGCGGGAGCTCACCAGGAAGGCCGAGATGCCTTGCACTTGTCCCACGGCCCATCTGAGGTCGCACTCCGTCTCGATGGGGAGGGAGGCCTCATCCGTGGCCAGCAACGCTCGCGGCAGCGCGGGCGGCCGCCTCGGCGCGCCTGCGTCCAGGATCCGAGGGTGAACGAAGCTCCGACTGGCCCTGGAATCAACCATGGCCTGGGTGGCCGTGCGTCCGACCCTGATCCTCAGGGTCGCTTCGCCGGGGCAGGGCTCAGGGTGAGGCAGCGCTGCGCTGCCTACTTCGGCTGGTCGGTGCTTAGGGGAGAGGCGGCCGCGGCCTCTCTCCCCGTTCGCCAGTTTCCCCGCTGGCCGTTGGTCGTGCAGTCGCGGCGCCAGTGGTCTCCGTTGCAGTCGGGGCATGGTGTTGGCGGTTTCTTCTTCTCCGCCTGGCCTCCGGGTTTACCTCCGGCGGGTAGTCGACCCGTCGTCGCCGTCGTCCTAGGCGTTGGTAACGACGGGGTCTCCTTCGGCCGTCTTTCGGCGGTAATTTCCGCGCCGATCCGCTCGAGTTCCTCGACCAAGGTCGTCAGGTGGTCGACGTCCGCGATGTCCTTGCCGACGAGATGGGCCTTGAGGACTGGGCGGAGGGTGGCCGTGATCTTTCGAACGAGGGCCCGTTCGGGGAGCTCCGGCACGAGCCTTCTTGTCAGATGCTTCTTCTCCCCGATGAAGGGGGCAGGTGGTTTATTCTCGGCTTGTTTCTTCGTATGGAACTGCACCAACAGTTCCTCAAGCACGTACTCGGAGTTAAACTTGCCCTGGTGGGCAAGTTTGAACTGCTTGTACGTGTAAGAAGTGCCGTACGCGGACCACCATTTGGCCGCTGCTCCTCTCAGTCGTTGGCTGACCAGCGACGTCTTAAGGAGCGTCGGTAGCGTTGGGGGCAAGATTACCTCGCAAAGGTCCAGGAACTGCCTTGGGTCCTCCGAGGCGGCCCCACGGAACTCTAGTGCCAAGACCGCCCAGTCCTTAAGGGCCGCCGGGCGTTCCGTGTCTAGAGGCCGATGCATGGTCGGTCGCCATCGGTCTCGTCGTCGACGTCCGCTGCCACTGTCCTCGGCGTCGCTGTCCGCTGTCGTCGGCGTTGCTGTCGCTGCGTCGGCGCTTCGCCTGTCGCTGTCCTCGGCGTCGCTGGTCGCTGTCGCGGCGTTGCTGTCGCTGTCGTCGGTGTCGCTGTCGCGGTCGTCGGCGTCGCTAACCGCTGTCGTCGACGTCCCCGAGGGTAAACTGTACCTGGTCGAGAGGGCCGCGGTACAGGTGGACTTCAACGTCGCTTGTGGTAGCCCCGGGCGGTGGATGAAAACCCGGACCGGGGCAGCGCAGCGGACCTCGTGTTCGTGGACAAGCGATCGTTGGGGTATTGGCGGATGCGGACCTGCGCTCCACGGCCTCTTCGTCCCCTCGGCGGTCGAGTGACCGTAGCGGCCGAGCTGTTGTCCGAGAAGCTCGGGTTGGATTCGGAGTCCGGTTCGTGCCTCCATCCTTCATGAAGGTCTTCGGAGTCGGGGTAACTCTCCGCTGAGAGGAACCCCTGGTCCTCGGTGTATTCGCTGGCGGAGGTGCCCTCTGTCGTCCGTGTCTTCGCTGCTGAGGGAGGCGTCGCTGGTCGAGGTGGCAGAATCGTCACCGTGGAGGGCTCGGTAGGCGGATTCCTCGTCCGCAGAATCCCCAGTCGCTGTCTTCGCTGCTGTCCTCGGTAATCCGGTTTCCCCGTCGTCATCCCGGGTATGCGGCTTCGAAGATGCTTTCCTCGGTGGGCTCGATGCGGGCCGTCTTGGCCTGTCGCCACTGGGGTTCACTTGATTGGGAGCTGTCGGCGAGGGCGCTTGTTGTCGGCGCGCTCTCATGTTGAGCGCCGGCGGAATCCTCGTTAAGGACCAGCGAATCGAACGGGCGTTTCCTCCCGTTCATTTGGTTGGGCGCCACCAGGTTTTTTTTTATACTCCTGGAAGTATACTCGTCCTTTCCTTGGTTGGACGAATGGTGCGGGTTCTTGTGGTTGGCTCCACGTTGGGCCGTCAGTTGACGGAGGCCTCGCTCCCGCGAGCTCGTGGGCAGGTCCCGCGACAAGGCGACGAGGGGGAAATATTCCCTCGCCCCGGGTCTCCTCCGGCTTGTAGGAGGGAAAAACGCTCGCCAACGCTTCTTCTGGGCCTCTCCTCAGTCGCCCGGCGGATGGAGGGCTGGCGCGAGTCGAAGGCCGGTGCTGATGCCTGCGTCGTTGGCTGGAGACGATGCGCTGGTCCGGTTGGTGCAGCGAACAGGTTGACCAAGTGCGGTTCACTTGTCGGACAGGTGCGGCGCACTTGTCGGGGCAGGTGAGCACGGTGTTCAGGAGGCCTCGTGATGGCCTCGTCGAAGCCGCTGGTCGCGGAGTGTCCCAGGGGCGCTCGCGGAGTTGGATATTCGCCCTGAGAAGGGCGGTTTGTTTGGTGCCGAAGCTGTTGCCGGCTTCGAGGATCTCGCGATGAAGTTACGCCGTAGGCGGGAGGAGGCTTCCGTGGCTACGGCGTAGTGTTCTTCTTGCCCTTTCGGCGATCCAGTCCTCTATCACTTTTTTCGGCCAGGGGCCTCCGCTTTTTATGTGCTTCCGAGGGGACCTGCAGGCTTGCTCTTGTGGCGCGTTTCGAACCTGCCCGTCTAACGCGTCGACACGCTGCGGTGGAGGCCTTCCCCGCGGCCGTCTACTACACCGACTATATCCGGGCCTACAGTCTCCGTCGTCTAGACGGCGGTTTAGACCCCTATCACCCGTGGGCGACAAGTGTCGTACCCGCCCGATCCGATTTCTGATTATGTCGGCCGGGTTTCTATGTTTTCACTTTTTTACGGCCCCCGGTGGCTGTCGCGGCGATGGCGCCGAACATTCGGCACGGCCGCGCCTCCGCCAGGTGCCCCGGGCTTGTCCAATTTTTTATTCATATATCAATTTCTGATATATGAATTCGATGTAATTTTTAAATTTATGTGATAGTTTTCTAACTATTTTTTTTAAATCAAAAATTTTAAAATGATTAATGCATAAGTATTATGAGTAACTTAGATCTTCTTACTGAAAATTTCAATCGGAAATTGAAGTTAAATAATTAATTTAATGCTCAGTTTATTATCAAAAATATTAGAAAGATAATGTTTAATTTTTATATATGTCTGCGAAGCATTCTTCAATGATTCAATTAAAATTATAAGTATAAACTGCTTTTTAGCCAGTTTATGCTAGGGTATGTAAAACTCAGTCACCTAGCACCTAGTAAAGATAGTTATTCATTTTAGGATCGGCAAAAATTCTTCATAAAATAATGTATACTAAAAGTCAATAGTTAAATAATTATATTAAGGATTATATTTGATGATTAAAATATAAATTTCGTATAAAATTTAATCATTATTATTATTATTCTATTTAGGGCATTATAATCGTAAGTGCAAACTTGATTCTATATATTTCTGATTTGCTTATATGAATTTGTATTAATAATTAATTACAGATTAATATCACAAATATATAATTCTATAAATAAATCAATCAATTAACTGGAATTAAAGAATTAAGTTATTCACTTGTAATTTGATACATCAGTTTTGTTCATAATGTTGATCATATATTTATTCATCATATATCATTTAAATCAACTACAGTTTTGATAATTTAATCAAAATACAGTATTGATAACTAATTTTCACATTCGAATCAATAATAAATAACTAAATTTTAAAATATTAAAAAAAATAGAGCTATGTCAATTATTATACAATTATTATATTATTATGCCTTCTATGGGTGTATTTATTCTATTTAGCAATAACAAGTTTTATTATTAAATGTCAATATTTAAAAAAACATTAGTATTTTGAGATGTTATTCTGAAAAAAATTCATTCATACCAATGAAAAGTATTTAAAAATTCATATACTCTTTATATCGATCATAATAAATAAGTAGTCCTATTTTAAAAGGCGTTATTAGGGCACTGATTTCATTCTGATGCAAAAATTGTATGTGTATTTTTAAGTTATATGTATAAGTATTAATCTATAATAGATGATATTATAATTATGTTATCTTTATATCAATAATATATAATCTTTATTCAAACATATATATGTGTTTTATTTATTTAACATTTCTATTATCTGCATCAAATCTATTTGTTTGCGAATTGCTTTGCATTTATATATATACAATCCTAGTACGTACATATAATTTATTTTTTAAAGGTAAAATTTAGTAATATAAAAACATGATCTGATCTTTTACCGAAAGTAGAAATTTCGATAATTATTTATAATTGAAGATAACAAATACTGTAAATCAGGAAATCTATCTGCAATTTTATTAAGAAAATCGATAGATTTATCATTATTATAATAAAAAAAACGAAAATGAAGTATTTTAAATTGTAATTAATAATCTTTGATATTTATTTTTAAATATTTTCGTATGAATTCATAATTTAATTAACATTATGACATAATACATTATCTTTTATTTACTTTCTAATTGTAACAATTAACATTATTACTATTTTTTGTAGGTGAAAGATATGATTTCGTTATAAATGCAGATCAACCTATTGGAGCTTATTGGATTCAGTTACGTGGGCTTGGGGAATGTGGTATAAAACGATCTCAACAACTAGCAATACTTCGCTATGCTCGTGGGCCTTATCAACAAAATACGCAACCACCAACATATGATTTTGGGCTTCCCCAAGGTGTTGTAAGTACTTTATAAATAAATAATTACACTATTAATTATCATATTGTATATTACTATATATCATTATATTAGACATAGAAAACTAATAAATATCATTTAATTTTTTTGAATCATGCCAATTATTTAACAATATTTTTGTTATTATTATCATTTATAATTAAATATATGCAATATATATTTTTATTAAAGAAAAAAAGGAATTTGTTTTAAAAATTTGCGCAGATTTTCGAATATAAAAAGTTTTGCGTTGAAAAAAAACAGACAGTCTAACATTGTGTGTTATTTATAAAAATTAATTTAAATAAAACATTCTGAACCGCGTAAAAGTATACGAAGATCCACAATAATTTAGGAACAAATGCAAGTCAACAAGCTGGCTAATTCCATAAGAACTAATTTTACGATTTATAAAATGTGACGATTAATATAATTGCATCGAAACGATTCATTATTAAATATATAATAAAGTCGGTAAGTCAATTTACGCATATATTTATAATCCACGTTAGTATGAAATTTTAACGATCAGTTTAATATTAATTTATTTTTTATTATTTCAACCTAAATTAATAAGTAAAATATTTAATTTATATGTCATGATTTTTATTTTATCACACCACCTTATATATATTTTCCTTTACATAAAACTCTACTGCTTTTATGACTGCAAGGACTAATTGTTGTATGATTTTGCTTGATCAGCATGCAATTTTATTCAATGTCGAATTTTAAATTGACTTTACAATTTATTACACAAAAGAAATAGATTCTCTTTATAAATATTATGAAATTATAATAAGTTATAAAATAATAAAAGCGAATATTATACTCATTAAATAATTTGCATCAATTCGAAAGTTTTACATCATTTCTAGTCAAAAAGATGTCAATAAATAAAAGTTTACACTTAATTAATTAGACAAATTTAGCTTTAAAATCATACTTAGTTAGACAAATATAGCAATAAATAGAGAAATATAGTTTTTTGCAAGCAAAAGTCTACAAAATATTTTTATCAATAGCATTCATCATAATAGAATCAGTAGCTAATGATTACTATCAGATAAGCCTTGTTATGAATTATCGAAAGTCATCTAGTGCATTCTGAATCAGCTAATATTCAAATATGAGTTTGTAATCAGTATCTAAATACTGCTTTAAAAAGTACTCTGTGTACAGAAGATCTCGAATTTAAATTATAATTCGTGAAAATTATCATTAATATATGCTATTGTTATATATATATATCATTTTTTTATATTAACGTTTTATATTTCTATAATATATGAATGCCAAGTAAAAAAGAGATATTTTCATTTTATCAAAGTTTAATATATATTATTATTATATTATTATTATTTATTTTCAAACAATTTATAAATTTATAAATTTTTAATTGTACTTTTATATATTGATTATACTTAATTTATTTCGACTATGATGTTACTTTATTTAAATTTATTACATTCAACACATTTTAATATTTATTTAACATTCATTTATTATTTATTGTTTTCTACTTCTCTCTCTCTCTCTCTCTCTTTCTCTACCTCAATGAATGTATAATAAAATTAATAATACAATAAATTCAATATTATAATAAATTTAAATCTTTTTTTTTTCTTTCATAATTTACTTTATAACAAACACTTTTTCATTATTCTTCTCGACAACATACTTCATTGTCTCTTTATTTTATTATACAACTTGTAAATACTTTCTTCTGAAATCATTCAATGTTTATTTGTTTTTATTTCATTGAAGATTCTGTATGTTAGTATTATCTTAATTTCCATATTTCTTTTATGTTTTAATTTATACTTTTTTCTTTAACACTTCATAAAGTAATGCTTCACTTCTTCAAAATATTGTAATATTTCCACGTTACTTATCGAGCATTGTGTTGTCGACATAGTTTTGTAACTTGTATTACTTCATATGCTATTTCTTCTCTTACTGCTCTTTCTGATTTCTCTCTCCAATAACAATTTAATCATTTAATAATTTATCAGAAGTTTGTGTTTTAATTTCTTTTATTTTTAAGTTCATTATTTTTATAAAAAATTTCCTTTTCTATCCTTATTTCCCTCTTTATGATTAAGTGGTTATTTAAAATGGTTTCGCGTTACTTTTAACGCGTTAATTTTTATTATAGTTAGCTGATATGACCCTTTGTTGGATTAATATAGAAGTAAGTATAAGATGCCTGAGGCTTGTAGTCTTTTATTCGGCACAAACACGAAAAGTCATACAGCTAAAGCTAACCATATGACTTGTGTAATACTTTCATATATTTAAAATACAAATAAATAATCTTACAAAATATACTCTGTGTTATATTTTATTTAAATATTCCAATGATAACTATTTATTATTTTAAATGTTTCTTCTTGTAAGTAATTTTTAACTTCTTTCATAATTTTGTTTTAATTAATTAAATTTTTTTTTATCTACAGGTATTCCAATACTATTATTAATATTTCTGTTATTATTTTTTATATTGAATTCATAATCATTTTTGCTTCATACTATTTTCTTCTTTGCAATGTTTATATTTTTTGTTGAGTAATTATTACACCTCCGTATATGTCCAATTTTTTTCTTTTTATATTCTATAAAATGTAGCTTTAATATCTGTAAAACATGCAAATATTTTGTCCTTCTTAACATATAATTTTTATCTAGTAAGCTTATTTTTCTTTTAAAGTATCATTATATTTAATGTTTCTTTTTATATTTTCTTATATTCTATTCATTATAATTTATACAATTTTATTTCTCCACAATTTCCTAGTTTTTTCTCTTTATTAATTCGTTAATGTTACTTGTTATTATTGTTTTTTTCTGTACATTTATATTTTATTTGAGATTTTATATTTTCCTCGAGTATTTTCAATTTTATTTAATTTATTTTTTTATAGTTTTAAATATTATACTCTCATACAATCTATTTTTATTTCTTCTTTCAACTTTTTTTCTTAGTCTCCTTCGTCTTACTTTGTGTATGTACATCCTTAAAGATTCTGCCATCCTACTTTTATAATATTACTGTATTTGTATTAATATATTTTTATATTTCTGTCTATTTTAATATAGCTTATTTTATCTTTTTATATTTATAAGTTTTACCTGAATAACTTATTATCATCTGTTTCTTGGTTTCCCTTATTTATTATTTATTTCTTGTTTGTACATTATTTCTATCACTCTGCTTTTTAACTGTGATTTTTTTCTTCTTTGTCTTTCGGTTCCATATTTCTTTGACTCTTTCTCCTTCAATTTTTAAATTACCATTATGTTAATTAATTAATAATCCAGTTCTACTGCCAATAAAAATAAAATATTATACAATTATTGTAAATTAATAATAACATCAGAGAATAAATTATTTCTGAAAATTATACAATTGAGTGATTTCGATAAATATCCAAGTCCACGCTACTTCCAATGTTAGTAAATAAAAAAATAATAAGTACACAAAAATATGTACAATTATAATAAAATTTTGACAAACACATTATGCTAACTTCTAGGCTTTTTGACAAAGAAAAAATTAGAAATTTAAGCCAAACTTTATGCACATTTCTAACATAAAAATATACTGCAGAATAGATAAACGTAATAAACAAAAAAGATAATAAAAAGGGAATACTAAATATATAATCCAAATTATTGACATAAATTATTTAAAAATTATAAAGCATGTACAATTTATTAAGCCAATTGACTACAAAATTTCTGATTGTTTTAACAAAAAATAAATACGAAGAAAAATATTGATAGATCTAGAAATTAATACAATGTAATTATTTATAAGCATTTGTATAGTTTAATGGAATTGTATGCAATATTTACTATGAAAAATGGATTACAATAGATATTACATAATTGAATGTACATATTAATAATTTAAATTGATAAAATTTGTTTAGGTGAGATTAATTTTTGGGGTACAATTTTTTCTTCAATATCATTGGTATCCTATAATAGTGTATTAGCTTAATCTCTTAATACTTGAGTAATCACTTGTTTTAATGAGTAGAAAAAGCGTTCCAATGGATTGTATTAGAGATATATAAATAATTATGAATAATCGTTCATCATAATATATATGAAATTAGAATATGATTACTTTTATATTTCAAAATATTTAATTTCATAAAAATGAATTCTCATACAGAAAATTAATCCTCCATTTATATATTAATTCAATATAATTAACTATTAAAAAATATAAAATATTATAATACTATCTAGTACTTTTGAATAAGTTCTAAAAGTTTAGTAAAAATTTCGAGAACATGTATATTATTTCAATTTATATTAAATTTTGTAGTGAACGCATTCGTCCAGAAGGTAGTTTTATTCTTTTCATTATTATATATATGTATAGAATATTTATAGGATAATTATTTGGTTAAATTTATTTCATACTTGATGATTACAAATATTATATTCTTTAGAATATGGCAAATGTAAAAAAGCAAAATCTGATATGTATAAATAATATTTTATTTTTAAGCGAGATAAATTTCATAAAATCGTAAATAATAGAGTAACTTATTAATTAAAAAGTATTGAGAGACTTTTTTATTCTTCAGTTTTTTAAAAGAATTATTAATTTACAAAGATTAAAAAAACGATTATGAATCATTAATATTAGAAAATAATAGATGGATGAAAGAGGAAAAGAAATATAAGAAAAGCTATTATAAATACGAGAGTGAAGATCAAAATAGTGGCTGTAAGAATTTATATGCAATATAAACTCTTTTTAATTTTTTAAAACTAGAAAATCTACGTGTATAATGGGATATTTTTATATTACCAAAATTACCTATCACAAGTTCATATCAATTATTGATTCACTTTATTCTCTCTCTCTCTCTCTCTCTCTCTCTCTCTCTCTCTCTCTCTCTTCTTGTACCTATAATGATTTTCTTTATTAGGGCTTTAACAAATCTGTATACATTGTCTATACTTATATCGAGGTCATTAGGAGTCGAATAACGATTGAAATTCACTGCTACAAAATATTACGATAAAATATAGATATTTTATATTTAATAATAATATTTAATGAAAATTTATATTTCTTATAAAATAAGGTACTAAATCCACTTGATGCCATCTGTAATCAACCACGCGATGATGCTGTTTGTGTCAGTCAATTAAAAAACGCACGCTCAATCGATGAAGGTTTACTTCAAGAACGTCCTGATGTCAAAATATTTCTTCCATTCCGATTTCTTTTCTATCGACCAGAGGAAGTTTTTCAACCTAATACATATAATCGTTATCTTGGTAAGAATTTAATTATTATTATTCTGTAAATATATTTATGAATAATTGAGTTATTTTTTAAATAATTTAAAACTTTTATTTAATACTTAATCATAATTATTATGCAGTTTTAACAATTTAAACACATAAAATTTGAAAATGTTTAACCATTGCAAAATTATATGAAAACGAAAATAAAAAATTTATTTATATTGATTTTTTTAAAACAATTATTTTTATCATAACAAAAATATAGCCGGAAGATTAAACGCTTAACTTTAGAAAAAAAAGAATTAATTTATTAAATATTTCTGATTATATTCTTTAAAGTATATTCTCGAAATTTTTTGAAGATTTGAAAAAAAAGTTAGTAATACTCATAAATATTTAACAAAAAATTAATTATATTTATAGCTATATAAATAACCCATGATATATATAATTGAGATTAATTATATTTGAAAACACGCTTACCGTGTATTCATCACAACGAAGTTCATTCTGTGAGCATAATTTTAACATAAATAAGAAATAACATCTCGACAATTTTAAGCACTAAATAAATCTTGTATTAAAATTTTTTAAACATTTTGAATCCAAATCAAATTTCAATAAATTTCGATTTTTGTTAAAAAATTTATATATTAGTAACGAAGTTGTTTATTACTTTTAATTATATCACGCGTCATCTGTATAAAGATACGTTGCTACATATTGATTCTTTAAATCAGCCTAATAAATCTTTGCATAAATTTTTAGATTCGTAACTGTTTCTATTTTTTAAATTGTTTTTCTGAGAAATAATGTTCATTTCAATACCATAAAATTGATTTTTTACTAGTTTGGCTACTTAATTCTGTCTTTTTTTATCCAATTTCCAGAATATATGAATATCCATTGAGAAGTATCTAAAATATGATATTTTGTAAATTATATAAAGTTATTCCTGTATTCAACTTAATAAAATATTCTATTACTGCCCATAGTAAGCTATATAAAATTGGTATTAAAGCTGATAATACAAATATGTCCGTGGTATAATGTGTCAGTATAAATGTAACAGTCGTCAATTTCCTTAGTAAGCTTAAAGTGTTATTTAAATAATCTCTGTAATATTATTTTTGTTTTATCTATATTTACACCCACAGAAAATTTATATAGATATATGTACTAGTTAACTTACATGTCTATATTAAAACTTCTATATCAATAACAAGTCCATCTCTATCAGAAGACTACATATTATTTTTGAAATTAAAATCCCAATCTGATTAAGTTTTGACTACATATCACAGTAATTTTTGAATATTGAAATTTATCTTGCTTGATTTTTGATAAATAAGTAATTTCTTATCAAATCTAATTTTATGTGTAAGACACTTTGTTATATTAGCTACATAAATTCTGAAAAGAAGTTTTCAATAACATTACGATGGTGCTGCTTAAATTCATTTTAAAAAATTTTGCAATAATACTAAGTACTAAAGTTTTTATTTTAGTAATATCATTATTATACTTAATTTTAATTTATTTTAATATTTGTAGTTTTCTCATTATCATATACAGTTTAACATTATTTTGTATTAGAGTTTATCAGGTTAAATTCTCTTTAATTTGGATGCTAATAGAATTTTAGTCAGTATTTATACTTTATTAATATATATTATTTCTTTTCTGTTTTAAACAGATTAAAGATTTTATGTAAGATCTTCTCTTTCCCTTTTAAAAAAATTAGAAAGCTATTATTCTAACTGTATGAATTTATAAATTTAAAATTTGTATATTAACTATTTCATTCAATTAAGTTTTATGATTGATTTATTAGAAAACTTATTACAAAATAAGATTTTTAATTTACATTATTTTAAAAACTGATAACAAAATCTAAAAATAATATCAAATTATTTAGATTTATTTTTGGTTTATTGTTATGGTTACACAATGAATATTTAAAAAATTTCTAAAATAGTATATAAATATAAAATATCTTGAGCTTAAGTTTTTTCGTAAATAAAATTTGAGCTTAATCCTTATTTTTTTCATTTCATCAATGACATAATAGATAGTTTCGCAAACTCATGTAATTTATTTACTTCACGTCTTCAAATATTCCAAATTATTTAACTGTAACTTTCTAACAGCTTCTTTTTTCCTAAGTACAAAAATAGAGTAAATATGTTATCCTCTAGTATTAGTCATAGCAAACGAATAAAGTAATCTGATCTAATTTGTTGTTTAAACTACTTATAATGATTGTTATTACTGTAGACAAAGTATTCTCTATTATTTTTTTCGATTAGAAAAGTATATTATTCTATACAAGAAGTCGTATTTTGAATAGTTGTTCCCTACAAACATAATATTTTACTTTCTATAGTAATATGAATAATAAATCATAGTATTAATGCTTAATTAATCCGATTATAGTAGCCAAAGTTTATTCTGCTGTCTGGTAATTCTTTTTCATATCAGTGTTGGCGCTGCGTACTAAAATAAAGTAGTCCATCTTCATCTGTGCTATAAACTATATGATTTACTTATGGGGCATTTCTACTATTTCTATTATTTTCTTTACTAATTTTTTATTAAGAATTTTCTTAAGTGTGTAAAGGATGTTAGAAGAAAAGGTTCGGAAATTATTAAAATTCAACTCTTCTTCTGTATAAAAAAGTCAACTACATTTTTCGCACTGAAATTTGTGATTGATATTACAATATTTCATGAATAATCCAAAATTGATTTTAAATTTATAATATTAGCAATAGAGAATATAAAGTAATACAGTATGTTAGAGATGAAATATTAAAATATCAAAAACAGTTTCGATAAATAAATATGATGCGAAAATAAGAATGAGAATGAGAGTTGGACTACGAAAGAGGCTTGAGCTAGATATAAGTAAGAGTTGTTATGTAAAACAGGTGTATTTTAATAGAATAAAGTAGAATATGGCTTAGTAATAGTAATAAAATAGTAATAGTAAATATCTTAGTATTACTCGAGAGGAATCAATTGTTGAAAATAAAATGAGTCTTGATGACCAACTAGATGCGCACGTTACATTGCTCAGCGCATCTCTAAACGCGTTGTAAGGAGGTTTTACACAATAAAACATAAAGTCGAATGTTCGTGTTGTTATACTTAACGTAGTAAGTAGTTTTGAGTAAGAGCGAAATACATTTATTGCGCTTGTTGGAATGAGTTTATTGTATATGTAACTTACAACTGCTAAAAATAATTCGAATAATTTGATGCTTGTAATGTATCAGATCACAGAAATACGAGTGGTGTATGAACTTCTTTATTTTAGTTGGATATAGTCAATACGCTTTTATAAACTAGCCTACGTTAAATCTGTTGTTTAATAAATGGTATATATATATATATATATATATACGTAATATAACGTAATTCTGTATATATATATATATATACTTAATATATTAATATAAAAGATACAAATACGTAACAATAATATTATGCAAAGTACACAGTTCTAATAATAAATAATTATAAGCTATATAAATAAAAGTATAGCTGTATGTGATACGCCTCTTCTGTGACCTTACGCTTATGCGGTTTGTGGATAACTATAATATAAAATAAATAAAATATCTTGAAGAAATCCAAAAACTAAAAGTTGATAGATGTTACAGGCATTTATTTATTGAAAACCCTTGTTAAATAAAAGTTGAATGATGTCACTAGCATTTTTTTGGTGAATACTTTTTCAATTGTACCGTGTATATCGTTGCTTAAATTTATATTTAATAACACCCTTCCTCAATGATGCACACATTGATGTTCTTATTTTGTAACTAGACCTGTTATGTCCGTAAACGCCTTTAATTTTATTCTTCCAAGTGGCTTTGTTAACATATCAGCAATCATATCTGTTGTTGGACAATATTTATATTTTATGATTTTATTGTTCATTATATCTTTTATGAAATGATATCAAAATATCATTCTAACAAAATATTCTAACAAAATATGATTCGTTTTGTGATTGAATTTTTTGTGGTCCAGGAGTTTAAGGCAGCATTGATTGTCTTCGAAAATTATTATGTGTCTTTTATCTGTATTTTCAAAATCTTGAAGTAATCTCTGTATCTATATAGCTTCTTGAGTAGCTTTAGCAAGGGCAATATATTCTGCTTCAGTAGTCGAAAATAAATACAATCATAAAGTATTTATTTTTACCTGGGGTTACTGTTTGCATGGGTCCGCAAACATCGGTGCGGATTAAATCAAATGTTTCTTTTGTGCTAGTTTTTTATTCTTTCAGAAAAAGTTTACGGGCTAATTTCTCTTGAATATAATCTTCACAAATTATGTATTTTCCACAGTTTGATATTTTTATCTCAGTTGCTAATTTTTTATCTACCAGCTATTTTATTGTTATATATAATTGATGGCCCAATTTTCTATGCCATACATCGTGACAGTCTTTTATATAATTTTTGTACACAGCTGCGAAAGATTTTTGTGTTTTTAATTTGTATAAATCAGATAATAGTTCTGCTGTAATGTAAGTTTTTTCTTCTTTTATGATTTTACAGATATCATTTCTAAAAATTATTTAATATCCATTTTTCGAAAGTTTTCTGACAGAGAGTAAATTAGCGTCTAATTCCTGTACGTAAAACACATTGGTAAATTTATTGTTGGAAATTTATCTTGATTATCTGCGTATTTTATAAGTGCAATGCCGACGTCTGCTACTTGATTGCATTTTTATTAACCGGTAGACGTATGTAACCTTGATTTGCGGTGTTTATTTTTGAAAAATGTTTTTTGTTCGAACCATATGACTGGTTGCGCCAGAATCTATAATCCAGTTTTCTTCCGTTTGTGTATTAAGATATTCGCCTTTTGCTAGATAACAGCCATAACTGTGATTTACATTGTCTTCTACTTTATGTTTATGTGGTTTATAAACAAATAACTCTCTAAAATAAATAAAATTTCTTGAACTAATCCAAAAAATAAAAATTGAAAAATTTCACAGGCATTTATTTATTGAAAATTCTTTTTAAATAAAAGTTGATTGATGTCACTGGCATTTCTTATTGAATACTTTTTAAATTGTGTTGTGTATATATCGTTGCTTAAATTTATATTGAACAACAAAATCCTATCATGATTTGGATCTACTACGTTGGAACAAGTTTTTATCAATTCATAAGTTAACGAAATCCTACGAATTATGCCATAAAATGTATCTTCCTACTTTTAAATATATTTACACTATTCAGGCTTCTTTACTGTACCATTTTGAAGCTTTTTTATCTAATCACTAAAATCTCGATTGTCACCGTTCTTCCAGATCTTAAATTTATTATCATGTAAAATATTTTATAATGTATAATTTATATATATATAGTGATGCATATTTCGTTAATATGGAAGTAAGGCGCATGAATCATGACTCCCATATTATCGTGTTGAAGAATCTGCCTTTTCTTGTTAAAAAAACTTACTTAAAAATTTATTTTAATTTACATATATATGTAATTACTGTATATAATTATTAAGAAAAATAATAAGGTTACAGAGATATGAAAAGATATCAAAATATGACATGTATCTACAACACGTATTAAGTTGAAGTTGTACAATGAATTAATTTATCCTTAATTTATAATGATAAATTGATACATACAATAAAGGATCTATTGAAATTTTATATGAAAATAACTGGAAGAATAAAAAATAAAATATATACTCTAGTAAAAATTTTCTAATCATTCAGATATATAACACTTCTTTTTTATTATAATTTCTTAAAAACTTTTTTATTACTGTTATAGTTGGTTGAGGTACACTAAGAGCAGCTTTCAAATCTAATTGTACCTAATATATTTAGAATAAACTTTTTTTTATATTCTAAAACAAATAAAAATTACTTTAAATACACAAAAAATGTATTTTAAAACGAAGTAAAATACAGTAACATATATTTCTAATATCATTATTCTTAATTTGTTGTTGTTTTTATGTCTTATGTTTATTCTTAAGTTTTTTATGTTTATTTTTATGTTTGTTCTTAATAATTAAAATTTTGATTTTTGCTGTTTAGTTTACTTTTTAGTTTCTCAATTTTTCTTTTGATAGTCTTGGTTTCCTTTCAAAACTCCAATACTGACATTTTATAATTTATTTTATAAGAATCATGTTTCATGTACTATATTTATTGATCGATGAATTAAATGTTCTTCATAATTTTAAGTTGTATCTACATAGTTTTTAAATTAATAATAAGAAATGAAATATAGTACTAATTGTATAATATAAATTACATAATTTAAGTAATTGTGTATAAATTTAAGATTATTATGTATGTAAAGTATTTATTTTATATTTTAAAATAAAATATGATAGTATTTTACATGTAAATATTCAATATGACATATTATTGTGTGAACGCCACATAGTTTTTTCAAGGCCGAGAGATCTTACTCAAAATAGAATATATTTACAAAAATATTACACAGTTTTAAGATAACTAATGCCTTTAACTCTTATAAAAAAGTTTAAAAACTAAATTTCTGCTAATTATTTCATATTAAGTCTGTGAAAATTTAGGTACAAGAAATATGTTTACAAATAATATAAAATTATGAAACTTCTCATAATTGACAAACGGTAAGTTATTATTATATTATTTTATTATATTGATAATGTTTGTATTTACTATATATGAAAAACTAAAAAATATTTTTAAATTAATGATTGATTTAATATTCATATTGATTTTTTTTTTAAAAAAGAGTTTCATGTTTTAATGTTTTTTTAATTTTAATTAATTCCCAGATATAAAAGAAATATATTTTATTCACAAAATATTATGAAAAGAATCATTTGAACATTAATTTAATTTATTTATTATAAAGTTTGGATTCTGAATCAAAATTTAATATAATTATAATTGCAGTATAGCAATTTTTCTGGAGATAAGTAAGACCTAAAATCTAAACATTAATCTAAGAATTACTTTTAAAATATTTGCAGGTGCCATAAAGAGAGCTTTAAATATTGAGAATAATTATACAAGATTCTTACTTCTATTAAAGCAGAGATTCTATTAACTTATTTACTGCTAAAGCAGGTTATTGATATAAGTTATATTATAAGTAAAACAAAAAATAATAATAGTTATATACAGTAACAATAAGAAATAAAAAACAATAAATTTAAATTGTAAATAAATAACTTAAAATTAAGTAAAAAAAATAATATAATAAGTTTACGAATAGTTATGAAACCTACATACATTATATTTTGATCTGCATTTATAAACTATCATCACTTGTAATATGAAATATGTAGTTAAATTACAGCATCTGTTATATATTTTTTTTATTATTTTATCAACAAGAGTAAAAATTTAATAAAGTACTGTTACAGAAAATTTCTGAAGGAGAAAAAAATAACAAACTAAAGATGATAATATGATTGCCAGAAATCGTTAAAGAAATTATCAATAGTTCATCAATAGTTATAATTTCAGTACAGTTTGATCATTTTAGTAAGCAAAGAGGTGTAAACATAGTAAGTATTGAAATAAATTATTGAAATTAATTAAAAAAGTAGATTTAGATTTATGAATTCAAACTCTGTACTTATAATATGTCTTTCTATTAAATAATATTTTCAATTATAAAATATTATTTATTTTTCATTTGTAGATTATATTTTAACATATAGTATATGTATAGATTTATATTGTTTTTCGACAATAAAGATGATGATATATATAAGGATAGAAAAAAAATGTGTAAAATAAAAAAAAAACAGGTTGAAATCATTAATAAAGTTATTTATTTTAAAAATACTCTTAATTGAAAAATAATAGATGTATTTTTTACTTATTTACAATAAATCTTATTTATATACAATTTTATAAATTATAATATTAGTAATATTTGTAACATTCAAAATGCAGTATCAACTTTCAGTCAAATTAAGATTTTTTTACCATATATTTTTACATACGAAAACTTGTTATTTAAAGAAATCTTGTTTTTTTTGCATATGTATTATTATTGTTTATACAAATTGTTTTTAAATAATTAAATTTATCGTTTATTATTTATATACATTAATCCAGCTTTATGAACTATATTATTTAAATTATTTTAAAACAGTTTATTTCACTTTTAGAAGTTATTAAATACGGATAAATTCTTATTATTTTTCAGACCATAAATC
The DNA here is from genome assembly GCA_018907185.1 of Platyscapa corneri. Lineage (NCBI taxonomy): Eukaryota > Metazoa > Arthropoda > Insecta > Hymenoptera > Agaonidae > Platyscapa > Platyscapa corneri. Next base: position 34,279 of record JACCHW010000176.1, on the reverse strand, counting down.
TGAATATATCATGTTGTTATTTAAATATAGAAAATATTCTAGTTCATTTTTCGACAATCTCCAATCAAGTAATAAAAAAATTTTATTTGTTTGTAGACTGTTACCGATCATAAGCTATAGAAACATATCTATTTCAAGACAAATTTTTAAAAGGATTTCAAGGATTCATATTACTTTGATGAAATTAACGATGTAATATATTTGTTTAAAAATGAATATTTTTTGATAAATAAATGTTATATTTAGATTAATATTTGTCGTTTTATTATATTTTATTATATTTATAAGAAAATATGTATTGAAATAAGAAATTGTATAATTAATGATGTATTTCCATTAATTTTATGTGTTATACATACTTTAAAAATACATTAATAATTGATAAGTTCGGCTTCTCCTGCCCTCGACGTTAAAGATGAAGAATAGGAGGTAGCGGGACGAAATAATTTTGAAAGACGAGTGTTACTTTATTTAGAGTGGCATCATGCGTTTAGGGCGCACCCTAGGGCTTCAGCTACTCCTCGCGAATGATTCTTGTAGCTACGCCGAGGCTTCTATTCGTCGGTAAGTTAATGGTAGTCGCTAGCTATTGGTATCGGGAGCTGTCCGCGTCGAGGGCATCTGCCCTTAAATGAATCTCCGCGGCTGCGCCAAGAGCTTCTGACTGTGGGTGAACTCCTGTTGCCCGTAACTTCTATGCGGGCTTCACGGGACGATTTGTTGTCCATGTCGCATTTCAGGCCGAATTTATATAGATCCGGGCGATACCTGATTCGGGTTGTCTCGATTCCGTCCCTAAAAATCCCCGAGTTCTCGACGGCCGGTTGACGACTCCCAGGGTTTCCTCCGGGAGCTACACAATACCGTTGTATAAGACCTGTTAAATTCTTTACTATTATTGCGTGAGGATCTATTATTGATTGTTAACGTAATCCGGCTTGCTGTAGGACAAGATGGGACATGTCAAATTTAAATATTCATACAATAATATTTTATCTCCGGTATAAAATAATGTATTCAATTTTATTTTACTATAAAATTAAAAAAATTTTTTTTTATACACTATAAATTTACATATCATTCATATCTATATTGAAAAAAAAGTATTTCTTAAACATCCGTTGAAAAATATATTAAATATTTCATGATATTATAGAACATTAATTAATAATAATTTATTGAAGCTAAGCTCATGAAAATTCTATACACACATTTGAGAAATGTATATATGCTCCTTTATCTCTACAAAATATCAATCGTGTAAAATCGCGAGTAAACTTGTATTTGTGTAAAATATGAATTATATATTTTTGTACTTTTCGTAATTATATACATCAAACTTTAAACTTAGTCTAAGTTTAATTTTCTCATTTTGAATTTTTAAGATAATTTATAATTATTTAAATTTTTAAATTAAAATCTTAAAAATAATTAATACTCAGAATTACAATTATTTATAAAAATTTACTGGTTTATAAACATAAAAAAACTTTTTACACGATACATTTTTTCAGAAAAAGGTTTATTATTTTATAAATTTTTACAGTATTATATAGAATAGCTATTGCTACTTTTTATTAGTAATGCATTTTTTTTATTCGTTTTATTGTAGTAAATTTTAATTATATTAATAATTTATTTCTTATTTTTAGTAATATGAGTTTGAGTTATATTTCGATAAAATATGATTAGTATTTTAAAGAATTAGTGTTCTTTGAAGTTATGTATAATCAAAGTTATAAAAAAGATTCATGTATTTAAAAAGTTTACTCAGCGTCAATGTATTTTTTCATAATATACCAAATGAATTATATTCTGAAAAATTTTTACATAAATTTTCAATAGTAGTGAAAATTAATAAAAATAATATGTAATAGTGGGCATGAATTAATGTTTTTGTTTATGAAAATTAATTTTTGTTGTTGTTTTTACGTTTATTTTTACTATTTGTTCTAATTTACTTACGCAGCTACATAGTGTGTTAATTATTTTTTTTTATTTAATAATGAATTGTCGTATCATATGATTACCTAATGTAATGATAACTAATAACATGTTTATATTTATTTTATACTTATCACAGGGTTAATAAATTGATCTTTTTTTATCAATTTTCTAGATTTTTTTACGTTTATGCATTGTCACGAACACACTATGTTTATTCGTTCAATAAATTTAGAAGAATTTTTCAAATATTTTATAAAACCAATTTCTACTTTATAAACGTAAATGATTAACCTCTATTTTGATACATTCATTATAACAGTTTTTTCTTTTTATTCAAATGAAATTATGTACTATATTGTAATAAATTATTTGAGTTTGTCACAATATTAGTTCTTATACTATTGAAATATAATTTGAGTTAGATTATCAATTTTTCTGAATTTGTGAAAATTTTTTTAGATGTTTTTAAAAGAATGAAAATAAAACACAGATAATTTGGATTCAATACCTACAGATTTATATAATCCGATTCATAATTAGGTACTGTAAATACTATTACTAAAAAATTTAATAGTTGGATTAATATTTCTTGTCAAGACAATATGGTCAAAAAAGAAAAAACTTTAAATGAGATATTGTAATTGAAGACGTGCTAAATTGTATATAATATTGGTATTAATAACATTCTATTAGATATTCGATATGATTTTGATAATGATTGTACAATAAAATGTTAAATATTTCTAAAAATAATTAAACATATTCTAAAGATCTTATTACAACAATTGAAATGTATATAATATGATAGTCACGAAAGTACTCATAGCATTTTATAACAATATAGCTCCGACTTATAAATATTCGATTTATAAAGTATAAATAATAAGTTGAATTATATATTATTAACAAAAAAACATATTCAATTAACTCAAAATGAAATTGAAAAGTCTTTAGAGTATATTGAATATTTTAAAACATTGATACATAGAAGTCGAAACGACTTACAGTTTATTACAGTTAAACGTAAAAATATAATCAACCGAATAGCACATACAAATTTAATATGATAAAATATAAATTTATTAATATTAAAATTAAATTCATAATAAAAAAGGCTGGATGTGTGAGTATTTTTCAGAAATTTTGTTTATGGAATTTATCATAAATAAGATAAAATAATTCATATATAGTCTAAAAAAAGATTTTTCTGACAAAATAAAGTAAAAAACTATAGTAAAACTAAGTTTATAAGTTTATCAGGATATAAGTATCCATCTTGATTAAACAAGGAAGCTTTTTTCAATGCTATTATAAAAATTTGAGCGTACATAGAAAAATCATGTTATAAAAAATTAAGAAGAAAAACCTGAAAATTTTTTAAACAATAACATATAATATTTACATTGTAATATTAGGTAAAGAGTTTAAAAAAAATTAATTTGTTATTACAATTAATTTGATGGAATTAAAATGATAAAAAAATAAAATTATTGAACTTATTACAGCTAGTACTAAAACTATTACAATACTTCTACCCAATTACTTTTATGAAAATCAAAGTATAAATTCATCCGTTTAAAAACATACGTGGTATTGGAATCTATTTAATGAGATGGTCATATTGGATTAAATAATTCTCTTTTCTTTCACTATTTAACTCAATTATATAATTTCTAACCTAATCGAATTTTGAATTATTAATACTGATGATTTTTATTTATATTATTTATTATAGGGATGTAAAAATATGTAATAAATTATTATTTTCGTTTTTATAGTTTGGTATTGATATAATAAATATTTATTTGAAGAGTTTTTACGAATATAATTAAAAATATCTTATATAAAGATGCAAATGTACAAGAGTTAAAATTGCGAGTACCTATAAGAAATTTATCTCGTAATTTTTAATAATCATTAAGGATATTTCATACAATACAATATATTATATAAAACTTGTATCTTATATATATATATATATATTATGTGTGTGTGTGTAAGTATGTATATTAATTTTTGAGTGGCACCAACTGGAGATCATGTAATATCACGCGTTGATGAAATTTCTTTTACTTTTCCACCGTCACCACCATTGTCACAGATTGATGACATTCCTCCTGAACAATTTTGCAACGGTGATAATAGACCTGCTGATTGTGGAGCTAACTGCATGTGTACACATAAAGTTGATATTCCCCACAATGCAATTGTCGAGGTTGTTTTAGTTGATGAAGGTAAGCAAAATTGATCAAAATATTTCGTTAAATAATTTTTTTTAATTCTTATATTTTTAACTACAATTTAAAAGTCTACTAGAATAAAAATTTTATCTAATTGTATATTTAGTAATTTTTTGTAACAATTAAATAAAATTTGTATATTGTTAATTATGTTTCACTGTATATAATTTTTCTAATGTGTTCATTCATGCATTACGACGAAAATATTAATTATTATATTTACAACTAATTTTATATATAATGAATTTTTATATATGCAGAGTAGGATATAGGTTTTTCAATTCATACTACAATGTTAACAAAAAAATACAATAATAAAATAAATTAAAATTTATTTCAATACGAAGATTTTATATAAAGTTCTTATTTACACAGAGAATTTACAATAGATTTTAAATGCTGGTGCTCAGTATCGTAATTGTCACTTCCGCGAAATAATGATATGTGCGTTAATTGATAGTAGCAGCCAATATTGTCGCAGGAAATCCGTGTGTAAATCCCCGTGGCTCTGGTTATGTACAGTTTACCGGTGTGTAATATCCTTATCTAATAGGAAACATGAGAAATCAGTACTATCGAACACGTGCTGTAATTTCGAAATAATTTTGTAGATTAACCTAATATAAAACTCGGGCTGTAGATGTGAGATATTCAAACAGGTGAGGTTACCTGCCTTCTTTGATTTTTTGTTTTCAAAAATATCTTTTTCCTTTATTATTTAATAATATATTTTTATTACATGGTAATGTACCCACATACATATATACCATTTATACACACTCATGTATTTAAATATCATGTTCTATAATTTTAAAAATACAAAAAAAGAAAATAACGCAAAAAGAAAAAGCAAAAGAGAAAATTAAGAATAAGATTAAATAAAATTATTGTAGAGGCCGTATTTTTAATTTATTTGAAAAAAAAACATGAAATGGTTTTGCAGATAAAAGAAGAAGCAGAGGATGATAATTGAGAAATGAAGTATATAGGGAAGATAACAGAAAACACAAACATAAGGGAAGAGATGAGTAAGGAAAAGGGAAAGAGTGACAATAATAATAAATAATATTAATAAATAATAAATAAAAATGGAAATAATAGTAAAAAAGTTAGTAAAAAATTGTAAGAAAATAAGCTATGCATGGCGTTTTAAAATATATTTGAATCAGAGAGACTGAAAGCACAAGGCTGGAAGTTTTTTTAAGTATAGTAAGTAATAGAATTGAAATAGATACGTATAAAAATAAAAAGATAAGAGGGATATAAGATAAAGAGAGAAAATAAAAGATGAAGATAAAAAGGAGTGTTAATCGTAAAAAATAAAAATATAGAAATAAAAAAAATTTATGTAGAGGTAAAACAATTTATAATGACCCCTGTGATAGTAAATATAATTATTATGGTACCTGGGTGTTTTAGGAAATTTATATACAGGAAACAAATAAAAATAATTAATAAATACCATGTTGAAAGAAATAAACCAAAATTCATAGTTTTTGATAGAGATTATAATGACAGAATTGGGAATGGGGAATGATGTCACAATAAAGAGAAAGAATTAAAAAGTAAGTCTAATGATATTAAAATAAATATGCTAAAAAATAAAGAGGTGAGAGTGGAATAGAAAGTATTGTTGTAGATACAGGCTGAAATGTCATAATTGACTAATTTAGATAAAATTATGATAGGAAATACAACTAAACGGAGGCCAGGTGAATAAAAGTATAGTATAGTTAACGGATATACTTAATATGTATGAGAATAACAAATAAAAGAAGAGAAAGGGGTGAGAAATTGAGATGAATTGAAAAGAAGATTGAAGAATGCCACGATAGCAAATCAGTATTCAAAGAAGTATTCTATTATACAGATCAGAAATTTAAGGATGGACAAATTATCAAACAATAAAAAGAGTACAAAAATATATTGAATAGGCCTTCGAACTGTATAGATATTATCTTAACCATGCTATAATGCTGGACGCAAAAGGAACTAGATTGAAAACAAAAGTGGCACAAATATTATGGAAGCCAATAGATGTATATAACAATAAAAGTAAATCAACATAATAATTTTAAATATGTAAGGTGAAAAATAAAAATACCGAGAATATAATAATGAAACATATTGCATTATTATACATATATATGAATTAAAATAATAATAGCAACATTTAGAATGGACAATGAAATTAATGATAATAAATAAAGACTGTTATAAAATAAAATACAATAAACAGAAAGAAATAATGGAATGCATTATTGAAGTGCAAATTATAGAGACTGATGCAAAAACGAAAAAAAAACTATGAAACTAGAAAAGAAAAAGAAAAATTTAAGCAGTGCCATATTTAATATTAAGCATGAGAATTCTTTTAAAATATATCGAAGTATTTTCATTTGATTATTCACTGCGACAAATATAAATGTAATTAAGTATATCATATTTTTATATAAAATGTAAATGGCTTCACATTGTAAATAAAAAGTACTTTATTTAATATGATTAATAAGATAAATCAACCATATTTCTATTTATGACTTTAAGGTTATTTTATCTTTTTAAAAATCTATTGAGAGCTTTTTATACTTTCTAAATTTCTGCAGTGATAAATCCGTTTCTTACAATTCTTATTAAGATTAGTGCTGTAGCTTGTTTCACATAATTTTCTATATAATAGTTTGTATAGAAACACACTTTTTGTTAATTTTTTTTCAATATTTCTAAAATAGATATTAAATTTACTAAAATATATTAAAGTGAGTTATCAACTATGAAATTATAGTAATTTTTAAATAACTCTTGTTTATTAAGTAAAAGAATAAAATTAATTATGAAAATTAATCATTCTTCACTGTATATTTCTTTCTAGATATGTTAATTTTTATATATTTTTACGAAATATATTATTTATAATAATTTTAATTTACTCAATCATATTACATTAGGTTTTTCTCTAAATCAATATATTTAATACTGCTACGTATCATTAAGAAATTCAGTAGTATTAGAGTTCTTTATAACGTAACTATTTCTTCATTCGTTAGTTTCCTAATAAAATCTGATATGGTAATGTTGATTTGTTCTTAATAATTACTAAATTTAAAGAAATAGAAAAAATTTATTTTCTATAAATAAAAAGGTACAATTTAATATCTACTTCAGTGATCAGAGCTCTTTAACCTATATTAAAATCTTGTATAAAGTATGTACTAACTGATAATTCGGGATATTCTAATAGATTTATTGTATATTTTATCAATCCTTTATGGAGGATTACAAACCCTTAGTTATTTATTAACACTAAACATTATTTTTATTTATCTAATATCGTTGATAGGCAAATTAAATTCAGTTATTTGGGTTTAAAATACAAGAAGTTTATTTGACTTTTCACTTGATGATTTGTCTAACTTTAAAGTTAGGTGAGAGAGGCTATGGTGAAATGAGAGTAAAGAGTGCAAGTGTTAAGTTGAGTAATTAATAGTTTATTTAATTAATACTTATATGGGGATGAGGGTTCTTTGGGTACAGGAAAATAAATAAATTATCAATTTAAGTTTATTTATTATGTATACTTTTTACATTGAGTAATTTTGGTAAGTAATTTATATTAATTATTTATATTGACGAATTCTGTATGTTGTAATTAATGTTCTGTACGAAATGATGCATTAATAATTTAATTCACCATGGACTTATAAAATAATATTTTATTTTTTGTAATATTTTAATAACTCTAGGTTAATAATATAAATATATAAAAATATTTTAATGGGATTACTTTAATAATTTTTTACACATTGAGACTAGTGACAGAATAGATTGTAACGGTAGAAATTAGTTTTGAAAAATATTTGGTAAGTTTTCATTCAAAACACTGATACGTATTCTGCTGGTTACTTTACTTTTATAATGGCGTAGATGTGTTCAGAGGTTAAATAATTGAATTAAATAAAATTATTCATCTTTTAAATGATTTATCTTGGACAAAAAAATTGATAGTATTTATAGAAAAAAGATAATAAATAAAAATAAAATCACAAATTTATTGCTGTAAAAATAGATTTATGCTTGAATTTATTCCTTCAAAGGTCAACTGAATTTCCTTTTCATCTCGCGGCATTGTTTGTAACTACTCTCTACCTTCTAACAACAGGTTCATATAATAAAAGTATGAATCTGTATATAAAAGTATGTTACAATAGATATAATAATTGTAATATCAGGATGAATAATACAAGTGTACTAAATTTATTCATACAAAATATACTTTAATGGTTCGTTTAAATAGATTTTTAATTTTTGATATCTCTTTAAAATGTTATTAAAAGAAAAATATTTTTGCAGTGCAACAGCCAAATTTATCTCATCCATTTCACTTGCATGGATATGCTTTTAAAGTTATTGGTATAGGTCGCTCTCCGGATAAAAATGTAAAGAAAATTAATTTAAAGCATGCTCTGGATCTTGATAGAAGAGGTTTACTTCATCGAGAATTTAATCTTCCACCATCTAAAGATACAATAGCTATTCCAAATAATGGATATGTTGTCTTTCGATTTAGAGCAGATAATCCAGGTTAGTAAAATTAGTACTGTTAATAATAATTTTATAATGACGATCGTATTTTATATTTTCAAGGTTTGAATTAAAATAAATATGTTTTTCTAGCATTAAATATGAAGTAGTATAAAATATATCTAATATTTTCGTTACTTTCTTTTTTACTCTGAATTTCTTAAACATAAAATAATAATAACTTCCAAATAAAAGTACAAAAATATTTCAGTTTTTATAATTTCATTTGTAATATTTTTCAATAGCTAACCCATATAAATATCTATGAATATTAAATATTATAAAGTTCCTTATTATTTTATAAATATATATGTATATAAATATCTATGAATATTAAATATTATAAAGTTACTTATTATTTTAGATAAGAATAAAGTATACATAGATATAAAAATTTCAGTCGTACAATTAAATAATAAAATATTTAAATAGTTATGAAAAGCTTAATTTTGTCATTATTGTAGAATTAAGTATATATATAAATCATAATTTATAAAATTTCTTAAGTATTGCAGTAAGTAATTTGTTTTTAATATATATTTTAAAGGATTACATATAATTGGAAGGTCAGAAGCTACTTTTTGATAAATTTTTTCTAAATTAATTCATGATATTTTAATAACACTTATTATTTTATAGTAATATATTAATTACAATTTATTCTTAACTTTCATAATTTTTTAATTTCATTTTATAAGCATAAAGAGAGTTTATTTTTAGCATTCCAATTTACATAAAATTTTTAAATATTTATCACAAATATACTGCAGAAAGATAATAAAACTTTTAAAATTTTCAACCAGCTTCTAAGAATAACACATTTTTTGGATATTTATAAACCCGCATATTTTATCTTATTTTAAAATGCTTAGTACCTAATTATTTAGCAATAGTAGTTTTTTTATAGAATTTATTTGTGAAATGGTAAACGTTTATTAATTGTCATTACGTAAAATATTTTAATAGTCAATTCTAAATATTTTCCCTAAACTTTACAATTTCATACAATTCATTTACGTTTTATTTGCTTATATTAAACCGATCTTTATATTTTACACAGTATTTACAGATTTTAGTAAAATATAAATTATTTTACCTTTATAATTGTTTATAAATGAGAGAACATCGAAGAAAGGTATTTGCTATTCACCAGCATATACCACCAAAAGGTATATTCACGCATTTATATTGCCTCCATAGTGAGTAGCATATCCTCAAAAGTTCTTACATTTTTAATTTTTATAATTTTTTCTTTAAATTCTATTTTAAAACATTTATTATACAGTGTAATTTTCTTGAAATAAAAATTATATACATTTTAGATTCTGACGGCTTATCAATAGCATAGCAATTTAAAAATAAATTTTTTTACTAAAAAATATTTAATACACATAGACATATTTTATTTTCGTTTAACGCTAACATTTTTTATTGCAATTATACGAAGGCTATTTCTATTATTAAGAAATTTTTTATTAGTATTATAATTGTGAACAAATATTTTTTCGAAGGCAATTATGGAATCAATTACTTCTACTGATAATGATAAAAATATAACAAAACGTAGAGAAATATATTTATATTAAACAGTAAAAATAACTTTTGATGCACTACAATTAAAAAATTTGTTTATAGAAAATATTTACTAAAGCGTACTAAAATATAATATAATTACAATATGAATGTTGATAAACAGAATTTTTAAACGTGAATAAACGTTGTCGTGATCTACTAGTTTTGTATCTGTTACAAAATAGATGTTAATTTGTAATTTATATTTATTTTGGCAGTAGAATTGAGGATGAAGAATGAATTAAATTGATTCTTAACACATTGTATACAATAATTATATACAAACAGTTATTTATTAATAACTAAAATAATGAACAAGTAACAATAATTTTAAATATGTAAATTATAACGGTATCTAAATTATAACTAAATTATAACGGTGTATAAACGTAAGTGTGTCAGTGTGTGTGTGTGTGTATTTTGTAATTTTGTTTGTGTTTGTAAGGCCACAATCAATGAAATTATAAGTCAGTGATTTACAACCACTGACTCTTGAAATTGATTATGTTTAATTGAATTAATTTTATATATTTTATATATAATAATTATAAAGGATTAATTTAATATATTTGAATTGGATTAATTTATATTATTTGGATTAATTTAATATATTGATTGAATTAATTTTATATATTTTATATATAATAATTATAAAGGATTCTTGACATTTTTATACGTGCAAATGATTTGATATCATATTGGATATTGATAAAGAAGGAAAATGCGCATGATCAAAAGATCATTCGGGCGAATTTCTCTTCGTTGGCGGGCAAAGCGATGATTTGTTGACACGTCGTTACTTAACATACTGATTGGCTTATTAATACGATCGAAGTGACTCATCAATCGAATTGATAGTGCAATCAATCACACCTGTTGATAATTGATTGATGGTATCAATGATTTCAACAGATAGCGCCACCGATACTATTTTCATGGTTTCTAAACAATATCACTCTCATATCCGGAAATTTTTATAAAGAAAATAGAACGTAATATAAATAAGAAGTACTTAATAAATGTGCGAAAATTGTTATTAAAGTAGTATAGATGTGGCGTAAGAGAAAGCTCAATAGACGTAGGCGCTTGAAAATCTTTTTATCGATAATGTAAATTTTAAATAAAAATTAATTACCATATTTTCTACTGATCAAAATAGATTTTGCGTATTAATTTTTAGGGCATGCGCAAATACTAAACTCCATGATCGATTTTATTGTGCACGAGATATAGATAGTGATTTATAATGTGCTAAATATGAAAAGCTTGGGTAGAGAGCTTTTGTTCAAACTTCGCGCTGCATTAGTAAGTGTACAGATGGCACGACTATGAGACCTACATGAGTAAGTTGTCAAACGCTACACAAATAAACGCACTATTGTGTAAATATATATATATATTTATGTATATTTATTTATATAGTTGAATAATTGTTTAAAAAAAAAAATTATTATTATATTTATCAATATTGTTAAATTAAAGAATAGACGTATAAAATACAATAATTGGTATAAACAGTCTTTAAAGAAAAATAAAAATGAATAGAACATAGATAAATTTCTATACTCAAATATTACATATTTTATAAATTTTACCAAACAAACATCATATATTGTATTATATACTATAACTCGTCAGAGATTACCAAGTTAAAAATTCAAGGTATTTACTTTTTAAAAAGTCAAAAATATAATATAGAATGAAATTAAAATTAAATTAAATATGTATTTATATACTTCTACTTTAAATGATGATATCTAAGCATTAATAATTATTATATAAAAATATATTTATAGAATGAACATACATATTTAATTCTATAAATAATGTGCTTCTTAAATAAATAGTAAATACAAGGTATACTTGGTATCTGATACACAAGATATGAAACTGTAATATAATAAAACTCAATATCATAAAAATGTTGTAATAAACAAGAAATTTAAATTCTGAAAAAAAATCTGAAAAATAGGGTTTGAAAAAATGTTTGTACATTTAAAAAAAGTATATTTAAAACAAATTCAAAATAGGTGAAAATTTATTCAAAATTTTTTAAAAAATTGTTTTGATACATTGAATACTTTTTTAAAAATAAATATATATATACATATGTGTTATATATGTGTATATATATATATATATATAATATATATATATATATATATATATGTGTGTATATGAAATAGGTGAAATTAATAGACAGTTATTTAATTGATAATATTAATTATTAACAATCAATAGATAAACGTAATAAATTTATGTTATTACGTATAATAATATATACTATTATTCTAATACAAATTATAATATTTTAAAATTCTAATAGTGGATTTATAAGATATATTTTAAATAACATAATATATTTTTTTCAATTTTAATTCTTTATTCTATGCATTTTCAATAATATTAAAATATGATCGCCATATACGTATAAATTTATAATTGTAAATATAATTCTAATTTTGATAAGAATAATTTCTGTTACTAGGTTATTGGCTGTTTCATTGCCATTTCTTATTCCATATTGTCATCGGTATGAATCTTATTTTGCACGTTGGAACTCATGCTGATTTACCGCCAATTCCACCTAATTTTCCAACTTGTGGTGATCATCTACCTCCAATAACACCACCAATGACAATTGATACATTCCATTGATTATATTCACGGTTTGTTTGAGAAATTATGTATTCATGATTTCTTATCTGATGATATTACAGGATTCAAAATGTATATAAAGATCTCGTAACAGGCGAGACTTATTATTGATCAAGCAGTTTTTTTTAACATTATATTACAACAGGTGTCTACAGTATGCGTGATATTGTCAATTATCAAATATCTCGTTAGCTAACCACCAAAATCGACTGCCATTTTAAAGACGGGGTAAAACATATATAGATAAATGAATTATGTAGCAAAGTTATGTGCATGTGAACATTTGTAAATAATTTTTCATTATTGGTATATAATTTTATGTAATATATTATTTCATTAAGATTACTATGAATGGAAATCTCATAATATTAGGTTTTTGTAAAAAATCATGTTATAAAAGTATTTTATAAATACACTTTCAATTGAAAAAATGATGCACTATTAATTCTATAAAAAATTAACTAAAAAATATATATAAATTAATAACTCCTTACCAAATAAAATTTTTTTGTAATAAATATAAAATTATGAATGATTAGTTCAGAAACACCCATTATATTGTATATTGTATTATAAATATTGAACATATGTCAAAAAATATATAGTTGTGTTTATTTATAACTAGCTTTTTACAAACTCTATATAAATTATGTCGTACAAGATGAAAATAATTTCAAACAAACTATAAATAACTCACTGTATTTATTTATCTTAATTGTTTCACAAGGAATAGTTCAGTAGCGAAATAGCTATGAAATAACTATTTCATAGTTTTTATTAAATTAAGTTTAGATATAAAATAATTTTTGGTATACGAAATGAAATGAATAATCTAAACAAGAGTTGTTAAAAGTAACTATGAATAAATGAAGTCCCATTACTTCAGAAGATAAGAAAAAGGAAGGGAACAGATAGGGATCCAAATTGGGTTCAATTTGAGTTTTCAGAAAGGCCAGCTTTCGATCATTTTACAAATTATATATACACGTGTGTGCATGTGTGTGTGTATTTGGGATTTTTGAAATTTCTGTGCTATAGCAGAGTACTCCATTATATTTTTGAAGTAATTGGTATATATTCAAACTTTAATGTATATTGCAGTATTGGCTCAAATAATATAATTTTTTCTTCTTCTCACCTGATTTTAAAAATTGTATTATTCTGCTTATACTATTTATAGAAAAATTTCGTTTAGAACCAATTCATTAATTATCATTCATTTTTAAATGTTACAATAAATGCTTCACTGATATACATACGTCATACTATTTTTAGTTTTTTTGTTTGTTATTTTAGTTAATTGTGAAATCACTTACTTGTATATCTTTGATTATTCCAATTATTATATATTTATGATGAAGTATAATTTTTGTAAGATAACATTAATTCATTTATTATCAGAAATTTAAGTTTATTACAAGTATTCGTCGTGAGTAATCTATTGAATCATATAAAATTTACAAAAACATATTTTTGAATCAACCGATAATTGAATATTTTTTTAAGAATTAATTTGAACAAAATTAAAATATTACAAAAAAGTATAAATAATTAAAATAGTATTTTTATAAATAAATAAAAATTTTGTATTTAACAAATGAAAAATTATATTTTTGAAAAATTGAAAAATATAAATACATATACTCTGTGATAAGACAATATCATAGTGTACGTTAATCATTTTCTAATTCAAATTTATAATTATTAGAATTACGAACAAATGATGTTATACAAAACAATAATTATATTTAGAATATTATAAATGACAGCAAACATAAAAATCATAGTTAAATCTTTGCATCCTCCTAAATGGAGGAACCTTTGACATATTATAACTGATGTTATGATTGACTGCGTATTTTAGGAAGATCGAACGTAAATTCGAACGTATATTACGAATGTGTCATAATATGGGTTTCGAAGTTAGAAATCTTATGAATTTAAAATAAGCCTGTCTGCACATATTAATTGAGCTTTTTCTATAAATTGGTTCACTTTCTTTTTAATGAATAAAAATTATTATTAGGATCTAATTCAATAATTTTATAAATTAAAGCTTAGAATATTTCTGATAAATAAACAATTATGAATAAATCATTCAAATTTATCAAATTGAATAGTGTAATGTACATTCTACAGAAAGATATATTATTGATACACGATATTGAACACGATACTGAATTCGTAGTTTGCAATCGTATTAATTGTCTTAAGTTTAATGTTTATATAATTCAGTGAAATGCATAAAATGCTGTTTTCCTTGTAATATATTTAATCGATGAAGTTTATGTTTAACATAATATCTTATAAATAAGGAATCCGAGAAAAAATTGTCATTTTAAAATGGAATGACTTCAGAAAATTCAAAAATGTTTATTGATATTTAAAATTTTTTATAGGTAGGAATGAAACTTTTAATATAACTTTTTATTTATTTATTTTTATATTCATTAAATCAGGTAAGAATGATTTTTGCTTATTTATGTATTTAGACTGAAAATTAATGAATTCCGATCTTTGTTGAAACGAAAGTTTTAATAAGTCCACATTTGAAATTGCATATTTATGATCTATATATGTACGAATACATGTATACGAGCATATGACAAAAGAAATAGAGATAAGCAATAGACAGACATTTAAGTTTACTATTTTGACCCTCAAAATAATAAATTACTTTGAAGTTGATAATATTTTATTTTATTTTTGTATATTAATTATAAAAATAACAGATATTCTTGTGACAAATATTTTTCTTTTAACGTACAAAAAAAATATAAATTAACTTACAAACTAAGTTAATTGTTTATACCTGTATATAATAAATATTATAAACTAAAATAAAGTAAGTATAAATAATAATTTCAAATGAAATAAAGTTTATTACTAAAAGTAGATATTGAATAATATTTAAAGTCAAGAAATAAATTGACAAATATGATTATACGTGTTTTCTTACATAATATAATATAATAATACTAACTTTATTGAGCAAAATAAAAATTGTTATAATATAATAAACATTTTCCTTAACATATATTATATAAGATTTAAGATTTATACAAGAAGATACTACATTGTTATTTAAATTAATATAATCCTTGTTAATAAATATCATCTAATCTTATATTTTTATTTTCATATAACAATAATTTTCATCAATTAATTATTTTAAACCATAATTCTTATAAATCTCTATATTACTTAATACTTTATTGTATTCCTTTCATCATTCTCCAATATCTTATTCACCTCCTTCCCAACATTATCTCTTTACTTTCACCCTACTTTCTTCTTTTGTTGAATCTTGTGTGTTCTATTTCTCTTTTACTTATTTCTATTCACTTCTTTATATTGAGTCTTCTATGGTAAGCTTATAAATTTTTTTGTTCTTTTCTATGTTAGAAAGGCTATATATGCTTTATATTCTTTAAACACTAAATATTTTTACTTTTATGTTTGGTTTATTACACTCTTTTAATTCTTTCTACCTATGGTTCTTGCATAAACTTGTATAATATGATATTAAATTTCAATTTTCAAGTTTTTAATTATTCTCCGAACTTTTATTCGATTTATTTACTTTCATTTAATGATTTACACAACTCCTTCGCTCTCTTTAAGAGTACATCGAATTCTTAACTTTGCAAATCCTTACTATATCTTTGCTTTTTTTTTCTTAATCCATTCCTCTTTCTTTTCATTATATTCACAATTGATTATCTCTAATAATTTTTCTCCTAATTATTACCAATTTCCTCTATCAGCTCTCTACTTTTCAATTTTACCATTATTCTTATCTCTTTCTCCTCATAAGTCTCGTCATGGTTTATACAGTAGTTATTGTAACGTTTGAATATTGACTTTTCCAACATAATTTCATTCCTTGATTCTTTGTTTTCTATTTCTGCACCCTACCACCTATGAATACTTTTGCTTACCAAACATACTTTCTTTACGTTCACCGTTTCACCTTTTATATCACTCAACCGTTCACTTATATCTTCTTCCATATACTTTTCTTTTTCATTTAAACCTACTTTAAGGATATTATTCGTTTTTCTTTCTCTTTCTCGTTCTTCCAACAACAATTATCAATGCTCTTTTCTTATTTCTACATGTTTTTTCCAAAATATTTTCCACTACCTTTATTTGCTATAACTATTTTGTTTTCCTCCATTGCTTTTGTTTTTTCCTTTTATCCTACTATTACCGTTTTCAGTTTTTCAATTTTTGTCATATTTATTTAATTGCTCTTCATAGTTTATTAGTTTCTTATTCTATGCCTTCTTTACTTCTCTTATCTCTTCCACTAGCTTTTTTATTGCTGTCTCCATTTTCTCCTTTTTAAACATTTATCTAACACTTTTTCCTCACTAACTTGTATCAAGATTTTCATTCTATCACCTGTGGTAGGTTTCTTATTATCTATTAAGTATTCTTTCTTTTTACTCATTTTGACTTATTTGAACATTACCTTTTTTCCTCGCTATTTTGCTAAGCTCACGCACCGTAACTTTTTTCTTACTTATGCCTTGTGGCTACCTAACATCCACTTTTGTACTATTTACTAAGCTTTCTGTTTGCTCGATTATAACCTTTCACTTTGGTTACCTTTATTAAACTGTATAATTTATCATTTTCCTGGTCTTTTTAATTCATTTTTTTCAAATTTACACCTTCGATATCTTCTTTATTTCTAAGTTTATTTAATCACTTCATGTCCATGTCATATGTTTTTTAGTTTTTCTAATAAACTTCGTATTTTTTTAAATAATTAATCTCCTTTTTTAATAAATTCAAATAAAAATAGTAGGATGATAATTTAAAAAATATATAAAAATAGTAATAAGTATATTATTACATGGTATAATATCATATCAAATAGGATTACAAGCTAAAAATTGCAAATAAAAGTAAATTAAAAATTTTATTAAAAAAAGGAAGCTCTTTAATCTAAAAATGAATAAAAAACAGAACTTTAAAATAATTATAGTTAAATAAATTATAATAATAACGATTTTAAAGATTTATAAATTATTTAGTCAACTAAAAATCATTGTTCTTACAATTATTATGAAAGATTATTTGTATATTAAGCTAACAAATATGAATCTGATTAAAATTGTTTTGTTATCATTATGTGCAATATTAGATTATATAACGATAAACAATATCATATGTTATTAGATGAAAATAATTTAAGTAAAGTGAACAATTGAAGTGAAACATATTAGTAACTTTTATAATTTTATAGTTATATATGTTTAGCGGATGTATAATTTATAAGACATCTACCAGATACGATAATCTGCATCGTTGAAGTGCATTTAATCATAATTGCTTTATTGTAGTTGCCTCAACAGAAAAGTTCATCATATAACGAGTTATGAAGTTATAAAAACTTTATTTGTAATAAAAAATAGTTTTGTGAGACATCATGTTTTAGTACACTAATTAATGTTATGTGCTCTTTCAAATACATACTCTCTGATTTTAATAGATACTTTTTGCAAACACATTCGTATTCTTTTAAAGTAAAAATTATTATAATTTTACAAATAAGTATGTTTCCCAAGACTAAGCGTGACTTAAATTATCATTAATTTATTAATCCGTAATACTTTATTTGTAAGAACGAGTGATTCAAAGAATATTCATAAAATGCTAAAAGGTGATTTAATTCGACAAGCAATTAAAAATAGCAAGCCAAAAGTAGAAGTCAATTAGAAATACTCTTGAGCTTCCTACCTGTTTCAACTATGGGAAAAAGAAAAACATGATCTGCGAGTGCAAAACACCGAAATCAGTAGAAAAAGTATTAACTATTATATAAGAAGGAATCTGCAATGATGTAAGGTTTTTTAAACTATAAGTTATCACACATAATTAATGCTAACGACGCAATCGTCTCATGTATCAAGTGATGATGTCGGTACGCTATACCAAATAAAAAAAAATATTTCGGGAAATTTGTAAACCTAAATTCCATAAATCGTACGTGACGGGCGAAAAATGGTTTTTCAGAAAAGACTATTGACAACAACATCGTCTACTGTATCAAATAACATAGTGAAATAAAGAAAGAGTTAACAAGGAAATTAATTATTTAGGCATCAAAATCGTAGTTGAAAAGATTTAACGTAAATCGCAATATTTCCGGTATCGAAATTATAGGCGACAAGGTTTTGAGAAAAATGATTTCGGGAAAATTAGAAAATCGTCAGAGAAATTTGTCATGCTTGGTGTAAGGAACTGTAAGCACCGAGCTTAGGTCTATCCTATCTTTTACTTTGACAATTACGTCGCTGATCAATAATTGACAGAGCTCCCTTCCATCTTCACATTTTCTCTCTCTTCTCTCTCTCTATATATATATATATCTCCTTCCAAATTACTGCATACTATGTTACAGATCTTACTATGATCAATAGATTACTCTAACTGAGTTCTATTTATACTACCGCTCACTCTAGCTTTCTCTCTCGCTGCCTCATTTCTTTGGCTGTAGGGTCTTGCCAGCCGCTGTGCTTCGATAGGGCACAACTCTACGAATCTAAACTGTTCTTAGGGGGGTGCCCGTTCGAGTAGAAGTTATTACGGGTAGTCAGGGGCAGCAGGGAATACGGAAGAGAGAAAACTGTTTGTTTTATTGAAATACAATGTAAGATAAGGGGCAATTACGTGACTTTATTATTGGTTTTTAATGGCTTTTCGACTCTGTCATAGTAAACAAAGGGTTTTTTTATACGAGGGGCCTAACCATGTGTAATAACGAAATAAAATTTAAAATATTATGATAGTCCATTAAAAACTGAAATGAAATCATATGACGATAAGTTTTTATAACCAAACTTAGAATAATGAAAGACGATAGTTTTATAATCAAGATAAGTGCCAAACGTTAAATGTAAAATAATAACAGATATGAATTTATTGTGGGTACTTTAAATAAATTATTTTATATTTAATTATTTTAATAAACGCATTTATTAAATAATAATAGATATGAACTTTATATCCGGAAATAATAGTGGAATTGTAAAGAATAGAAAGAGATAGGCGACAAGAAAAATGTATAAAAACCTGAACGTGTCGGAAAACGGCAGAATCATTTTCAGATTCAATCTAATGATGATTTTAACAGAATTGAATTCAGATTCTTATACTATACGTCGAATAGATTTCTAAAGTGACTTTTCATTGTCCTCTCTTTTTTGCACAAGCAAATATAGGAATATCGCAAAGTACTATTCAATTAATAATTAGTATAAAAGTAAACCGTTAAATATCATTCGCCTTTTCCATGACTCTCTCAGTACTACATTTCTATAATCAACACTTAATATATAAAATAATAAATGCTTCAGGTATTAGTCTTGCTTTATTCTAACAATATGGGTGACAGGACAATTAAAAAGCAATAGTGCCCTCTTTCGGTATTTGAAAAAGTGAATATAGTAGGAAATCTTCTAAAAATAATAAATGGTGTAAGTGACACTGAACAGCGATCAATATTCTGATAACGTGAAAACATAAACATAATTACCAGAGATAATCTAGTTTTTACAGTTACGTGCATTCGATTCTCTAACGGAACTTACTGGAGATCAAGTAATTTCTACTTTGTTATTGACCATGTTGATTAAAGAAATAGTGATTATTTTCATAATTTTGAGAAAATCAACATGTCAGCTTCCATTTTAATACCACTAGTATATAAAAATAAATATTTAATGCGAATATGAACTATTTATCGAGACCTTAATCATATTGTTAACTGTTATCACAAGTTGCATGAAACTTGAATTCACAGTATCTTGAATACTAAACTATATCCATTTTTCTCCTCTTTATTCATTTCAAAGTTTTATTGCCATATTATACTTAAAAATAATTTTAATCAATTTTTAAATACCATAATTAAATAACTGCTTCTATAGATAATATGAGCTCTAACAACACTTGAGCATTAGGTACGGTAAGTCAGTTTATTAAAACTGGTTTTTTAAAGGCGGCAAGTAAGTTTTAGTGTATAGTTGTCAACTTTGGTGTGCTGCCAATGGATGAAGCCGGCTTTAGTCATCAGTAGACACATAATTACCATGATAGTGGCACAAAGCTTTTTTTTAAACAATTACTAGTTTTATTTGCCTGGTAGTATTTTAAATCTATTAGACCACAGTAGTAGCATTGAATTATTTTATAAAACAATAAAGGTTAGTCATAATTATTATCGATTCATGTTATATTTTATTGTAACATACACAAATATCGATTTCAGAATTCACAAGAGCTGATCTAGTTGTAGATATGCTTTTGCAAATTCACTAGGTATATCTTTGCTCACTCTATCGATATGATCTTTTCGTTGAATTTTCTGGATATTGTTGAAAGTCTAGAGATTATGGTTTAAGAATTATTATATTATTTCATTATTATTTTAATGGATCTTGAAGATTATTTTTTATATTAGATTGTATATATTTATATATTAAAATAAGTTTAAAAACACTCATAACGTTTTTTACTTTTTAACTGATGGTTACTATTGTGATGAAATGAAAAAGATTAAGATTTAATTAGTTCCAATAGTTTTGGTAAGTCTAAATATTTATTTACTTCTTGAAGGAGAGTCGCTGTTTTTCAGCAATTTTATGAAATATGAATTATTTCATTATACGTGCGTGGTTTCTTTGTTATATAAGTTGCATATAAATATATAAATATACATTTACTAAATACCCAAGGTTTCCTGTACTTTTAGCATAATATACATGTGTATGATTCATGCATATTTTATATACCACTTTCAAAACAAAGCAATCTTTTCTCTCGGTTTTGTTCAATGTATGTCTGAAACAGGCGATAACTATTACTACTTACTGTATTTATTGAAGTGAGTTTCTTAATCTATTATTAATATTCCCAGGTTATCATTTACAATTTCTGTGTTGTTAATTTAATACAGCTCTGAGAATACTCCTCGATCTAGATGAGGAACTTTTGCTGTAGAAGTATTCACGCTATTATTAAACTATCACTACCATGATGGCTTCTAGAACATTTGAGTAGTCTTTTGCGATTAATTCTGATAGAGTAGTAGTTTATGGATCTAGAAAATAACATATATAGAATATTGAAACTATGCAATATGTCTATAAGTGTCCATTCAAACATGAAGGATTTGTTTGTATTAGAATAGATAAATATATGTATTAGTATATACTTTTAAGGAAAGGCAGTAAAGCAAAGAAAGTAAATTGAATACTATTATTAAGTAGATGATAAAATGATATCATATACGTGAAATTGAAAATTAATTAAGGGAGAACACTTTCTTTCAAATAATAAAATGCATATGTTTATTTAGAATTTACAAAGATAGAAATGTGACTGTTATTCTATGATAGACTGATAATAGATAGTTTACACAAGAAAAATGTTTAAAAAAAAAATGAAATGCGTAGTTTTTTAATGTGACTAATTATGACTGTTTTTTAGAAGGGCAGGTTTCTATTTAACAGTGAGATTATTTAAGATTGATGAATTTGTTCCCAAGTATTAAAAAATATTTTTATTTTTCAATTTATAGGCCAGTATTATAACATGAATTTTAAAGTAAGTGTCCAAGAAGTGATTACTTGTGCTAAAATAATAAAAACATACGTTATTATAAAATGAAATGAGATATTGCAGTAATGAGGAAGTTTTCGATGTATTATAACTGCGATTCTCTCTAAATACTTTTTGCGATAGTCCCTTTCGATATGAACTGCATCGGGATAACTGGTCAGTTGGGATCGCTTATCTGCGCTCGTCGAACCGCTCGCAGATTTCACAACAGTATTTGTAATATGTAAGGTATATTTTTGTCGCTTACAGTAAGCTGGTTGAATAAATCATTTTCTTGAATGAGGAAATACTTATTTAACGGTAAGATATTTAGAGTATGCATAATTAATGTCTAATTAATGGAATAAGCATGTTATTTTATGATTAAGGAGAAAACGTGGTACCTGTTATTTAAGGAACGAAATATATATTTATTGATATATATATATCTATATATATATATATATATAATTCGAGAAGAAGTTTGTTAGCGAGTAATAAAACATTATGTTGTAAGAGCTATGTTGTTTGTAGATGAATAAGATATATAATATATGAAAATAATAAAAACAACAATGATTAAATAATGACTATTAAATAATTTTTAAAAAATATCATATTTTCTTAACAGAATTTTATAAAATAATTTGTTCTTAAAATTTAAAAAAATTTTATTGTACGTTATGTAATTACTATGCTATATAAGATTACTTTATATTATTAAAGTATTAAAATTAATCGATAGTATTAAATTCGACTTTTATAATTATCTGT
Source organism: Platyscapa corneri (assembly GCA_018907185.1). NCBI lineage: Eukaryota > Metazoa > Arthropoda > Insecta > Hymenoptera > Agaonidae > Platyscapa > Platyscapa corneri. The sequence goes on along the minus strand of JACCHW010000176.1, from coordinate 10,892 downwards.
AATGTTTGAAATTAAGTGAATCTGTTTTAAAGAGTAAAACGGAAAGTTATGTAAAAGTTCCGAATAGTGAATATATATTCTTTGTTGAAAATTACTAAAACCTTAGATTCGATAAACTATTTATTGGATTATTTATTGATTATTTACACTATAATTTTGACGATTTATATGTAAGACAGTACATTTTAATTTGGATATCTTATATTTAAGTATTTACACTGATTATTAGGAATATTTTTTCTGATTAAAAATTATATACTTATTATTACAGTGTTAAATTGTTTTAGTTATTAGGAGTTTAAGTAGTATTTTATTATATGAAAAACTTGTAAGTCTGCTGATCTATGTAGGTAATGTGAGCTAATTTTCTCATATCTTTTATCTCATATTCAGGATAAAATTCAACGATATATTCATATTAATATGTAATATATCATGAAACGTGTATATTTGATCAATTAATTTTTATTTGTCAAGATTACTATCGTTTAATTGCTAATTATAAGGAACGCAGTCTTATGAGCTTGATGATTTAACTGCAATGACGGCTTCAATCCCATATTTATGATAAAAACCGATGATTTTTTCGAATAAAAATAAGAAAAATCTTAATACATGATTATTTGATCAATTAATTTCAGTTTTTCACGTTTAGTATCGTATAATTTTTTATTGTAAGAAACGGAGTCGTTTGAGCATGATGATTTACTTTAAAAAAAGGACTTTTATCCCATATTTATGGTAAAACCGATGATTTTTTCATATTTAAATATAAAATACATTAATACAAGATTATTTGATCAATTAATTTCTATACGTGAAATCTACTATCGTCTAATTGTTAATTATAAGGAACCAAGTCGTATGAGCAGAATATTTACTATAAAAAATGAACTTTTATCCCATATTTATGGTAAAACCGATGATTTTTCAAAAGATTTTATGAAATACCTTAATATAAGTTTATTAGACCAACTCATTTTAGTATGTCAACTTTAATATCGTATCCTATTATACGAAACCCAGTCTGGTAAGCTTGCTGAATTTCCTGAAAAAGGAATTTTATCTTATATTTACGATAAAACACGATGATTTAAAAAAAAAGTTGTAAAATATCTCGATACATTTTTATTTGAAAAAACAATTACTGTAAGTCAACGTTAAAATCGTCTAATTACTAATTATATAGAAGCGGGTCTTATGAGCTTGATGATTTACTTTAAAAAAGAACTTTTATCCCATATTTATGATAAATCGATTATTTTTCCCAATAAAAATATAAAAAATCTTAATACATGATTATTTGATCAATTAATTGCTGTATGTGAACTTTACTATCGTCTAATTGCTAATTATACGGAACCGAGTTTTATGAGCTGAATGATTTACCAGAAAAGACGGCTTTTATCGCATATTCATGATAACAACCAATGATTAATTCGAATAAAAATATGACATAACATAGTACATGTTGATTTGATCAATATATTTCTTTGTCAATTTAACTATCGTCTAATTACTACTTATTTATTATTATGATTTTTGGAAGAAAAATATAAACATTAATATGTATTTATTTGATCAATCTATTTCAGTATGTCAACTTTGCCATTATCTGGTTGCTAATTTTAAGGTACCGAGTGTTATAAGCTTGACAATTTGTAAAAAGTACTTTTATCGCATATTTACGATAAAAACCAATGATATTTAAAAAATAATTATAAAATACATTATTTCACAATATTAACTTATGTAAACAATTAAATAAGTGTCAAATTAACAATTAATTGCAAAATAATATGATGTCATTACATGTTTCTGAACGGTTTAAAAAGGTTTCGAAAGGCTTTTAAACTATATCTATAAGTAAATAAATATTTTCAATAATTATCTAATATTTCCTAACTATATATTGTATTATAAACAATTAAATACGACCCTAATAATAAATTAACTGCAAAATAAAATAATGTCATTACATGCTTCTAAACGACTTAAAAAGTTTCCTAAAGCTTTTTAAATTATATCTATGAATAAATGAATATTTTTAATGTTTATTCTATATTACTTAACAATATAGACTATTATAAAAAAATTATAGGGCGCTAATTCAAAATTAACTTAAAAATAATATGATGTCATTAAATGCTTATAAACTGCTTCAAAAGGTTTCTATAGCTTTTTAAACTGTGTCTACAAATAAATTAATATTTTTAATATTTATTCTATATTACTTTACAATAAAGAGTATTGTAAACAATTAAATAGGACCCTAATTAAAAATTAACTGCAAAATAATATGATGTCATTACCTACTTCTAAACTGCTTAAAAAGGTTTCTACAGATTATTCTACTATGTCTAAATAAATCAATATTTTTAATGTTTATTTGATGTTATCTAACAATGTATCGTATTATTAACAATTAAAAACGAACCTAATTAAAAATTAACTGCATAATAAAATGATCTCATTAATAAGTTAAAAATGTTTCAAAAGGATTTTGTAACCGATGCGCTCATCCGTAAAATTAAAAAATAATAATAATTAATCATATTATAATATTGTTTTATGATACTGATAATCAGAAAAACAAATGGTTGTTGTAAAATTAAAACAAATGGTAAATATATGCGATGCAGATGGGCGTAATTAAGTAGGCGACACTAATCATCAGAAATATTCTAAAAAATATCTGCGAATAGTAAGGTATTTAAGTACAAACAAGGCGTCCGAATTCCCTTTCCTATTGCCTTCTTCCCACTCTTGTTGCATTTCTCTAGCTCTAGTACGCCGCTCATCGAGCATTCTTCGCCTGCTCTTTCTCTCTCGCGCGTATACTCATTCGCTAGGAATTTCGCCTAAATCGCGATCTCTCTCGCTCTCACGCGCTATGTTCCGCGCCTTTCCTTCTCTCTCGCCCTCACACGCTATGCCTCGCTACTTTACTTCTCTCTCGCTCCCATATAATCGTGCGGCTATCGCGATGCATGCCGAAATCTATGCTCTCTGTCATCACACATTTTCTACCCCGGCATCCTCACTACGCACAATAATGACGGTGAAAACTGGTGGAATCAAACGCCGTAGGCGAGCCGGGCGACAAGGGACTGATTGTCGAGGACATTGGTGGACCCCCGCATGGGTAGGCGTCGAGCATTAACGATGTTCGCGGACGATAGGGTCTGAATTTCGAAGACCTGTGGCTGGTCCCCCGCAAATTAAGATTAAAAAGTTAAATAATAAACTTAATTTAGGCGGCCGCAAAAATGAATTGATTCCGTTAAAAAAAAAAAAAATAATTAAACATTAATATTTCGGCCGAACTATCGATAATGATAATAAATGTGCGAACTGAAATTATGTAATGCGTGTGAAAATGTCCCGGCCTCGTTAATTATTGTTAAAGCCTTTTTCCTTCGTCATGCTCAACGGAGGTTTTTTCAGGCTTTGGGAAAAATTATAAAACATATGTCAAGCGAAACATATGAGTGGCGTATGAACTCGAAGCGAACGCATTTATCGATAATTGTAAATTTGCGCAATAAAATTATTCCGAAAGATACGACGGTTGGCTCTTCAAGAACAGGCCGAATTTCTGAGTGCAACAAATTATAGATTTCGTGAAAACAAAATCTTGTTGAAAGAAACTAGCTGTTAGATAGAGCTGCGCCAGAAGACTCAACAGTTTTTCTGCCCGATCATTCGGTTGAGCTGGAACGTACTATCTTAAATAAATATTTATTGAGCCGAAGTTAAGAATTATAATTGTTAGATTATTGTTATCCGGTCACAAAAAACGAGTATCAATGCAAAGTACCCCGTTCGCGTATAGTTTTTAAAGATTTTAAATATATATATAATTGAAAATATGAATATTTCTATTGTATATTTAATATTACCTAAAAACATTTAATTATTAACAATTCAATACGACCCTCATAAAATTAATGCAAATAATATGATGTCATTACCAGCTTCTTAACTGCTTACAACGATTTATCAGTGTCTAGCGCACTAGCGCATGAGAGTAAGCGAGCGCGCGAGAAGATTAACGCGTGAGTACGATAGAGATAGAGAGCTAACTAGGACTAGAAGTAGGGAGGGGGTAACGCTGCGCTTGGCTGTGCACGAGTCCGTGCCCCGCACGGCATGGCCTGCACATCCGAAAATATCCCAGGCTAGAATATTTTTCTGCGATAATATTTTATTTTCTTCTGCCGACTATCGGCTCTTGTTAGGCGTACCGTCTTGTTCCCTTTACTTACCTGTTGCTACATTTCTTACCTGATTATTTTCTATCGCATTTTTCGACCTGCGCGCTCGAAACGACGTGTATACATAGATGTTTACTTATGTTCTAATTATATATTTATTTCTATCGGTTTATTACTATTGAGTTATACTCTTGTTGCGTTAACGACGGACCTTTCTATAAGTTTCTACACTATAAACAAAGGCCCTTTATTCAGCCTTCCTTAGAATTTTAAATATAAATAAATAATAAATAAAATAAAACTTAAATATAAATATAAATTCCGGCGTATTTTTAGACAAAAATATAAGTAATATAATTTTGAACTTATAAACGACGCGTGCAACGTGAGTACAATAAATAGCATATAATGCCCTATTGTACTAAAATTCTATTTTTCTACGCTTAATATTAATTACAATTTCAGCGGGAAAAGGAATTAGCCATCTACGAACACGTTACACGTGTATCGTTTACATTCTCCCCTCTACATAATCATTGAGATTTTGTACCGCGGTACTCTTTTATTCGTACTAATTTTACCGTTGGGCATTCGCAGAGGCCCCGTTCGGTTTTTACCTCGGTCGACCGCACGCGCTGGTCTTCTCCGGCGAACAATCGAGTGACGGTGCCTGTAATCCACTCATTGCGTGGCGCTTGGTAATCCACCACTAGTACTAGGTCACCGAACCGCAACGGCTCTGTCTCCCCCAACCACTTCTGCCTGCCTAATAGTTTAGGCAGGTACTCTTTCAGCCAACGTTTCCAGAAGGTGTCAGCGAACGCTTGCACGATTCGCCACTGCCTTCTCAAACACACCCCGTGTGCTTCGTGTCGGCTAAACCTTACCTCACCTGATGATGATCCTATCAAAAAATGATTAGGGGTGAGCGCCTCGTCGTCCCGCGGGTCGGCCGACACATGCGTCAATGGTCGCGAATTCACAGAATGCTCCACCTCCGTGAGCACCGTGTGGAGGACCTCTTCCGTGGTGGTTTGTTCTCTGAGAGTTACTCTCAGAGCGGCTTTTACTGAGCGTATCATCCGCTCCCACGCTCCCCCCATTCTTTCGCGAATTTCGCCATTCTATCTTGGTCCAATTGGCGGACCGCTAGTCGCAGTTCTCGGCTCGCTGCCGAGAAGTTAGTCGCGTTGTCACTATACATGACAGCGGGCGAGCCTCGCCGCGCTGCCATCCTTTATAGCGCCATTTATCGAACCGGTGTCGAGAGTGCTCGCAAGTTCTATGTGTATCGCGCGAACGGTGAGGCACGTGAAAAGCACGCCCCACCTCTTTTCTCTACGTCGGCCTATCTTGACAAGCATGGGTCCGAAGTAATCTACCCCGCAGTCGCTAAACGGCCTTTCCCTGTACGCTACTCTCCCCGCCGGGAGAGGCCCCATCTTCGGTGCTCGTGGTCTACCGCGGAATACACGACAGTCAACGCATTTGGCTGAAATCGAATTTAGGGCCCTTCTTAACCCCACGACCCAGTATCTCTGTCTGATTTCGTTGATTACCGTTTCGGTGCTGGCGTGGCGGTACTTAATATGATATTCCCTTATTTATTCCCTTACCGTCGCGTGCCTTGCGTCTAATATGACCGGTTGGTTATTGAACTCGGCTCCTTCGAATGGTGCAACTCGGACGCTGACCCTCATTACCCCGCGTTCGTCTATGAAAGGGTCGAGCTTAAGCAGACGGCTGTTGACCTTCAAGGCCCTCCCGCGGCGCAGGTTTTCTACCTCGGTCCCGAATGAGTCGGCTTGTACTGTCTTGACCCATTGCTCCTCTTCGTTCTCTTGACCTACTCCTGCATCGTCGTGTTCTCCTGTTACTGTTCCTCCTATTCGACTCCTTGCTCTGCCTCCCTTTTGGTCTATCTTCTTCGCGATTTTTTCTTTTTTCAACGCATCCGCGGGTCGCGAGTTTCCGGCTGTTGTTGCGAACACGTATGCTTTCTTCTTTTCCAAATTGTCGATTTTCGCCGCATGATTCGCCGTCATGCTCTTTGTCTTTGGCCATTCCGTCTCAGGTAGCTGTAGGAACGCTGGGCCTTTGAACCAGGTTGCTTCTGAATCGTAATAGCTGTCCTTTACTCTGGTTCCATCATCTTCGGGATTGTTGGGTGTTGGTACCCATCTCCTTTCAAACAGCATATAAAATAGTATATAAAATAGTATATAAAAATTTATAAAATAGTTAAAAAGATTTCTACAGATTTTTATACTATGTAGATAAATTAATCAACATTATCATTGTTAATTCTATATTACTTAAAAAAATTTAGTGTTATAAACAATTAAATATGAAAATAATTAATAATTAGGTAGAAAATAATATGTCATCAAAAATTTATAAAATACTTCAAAACGTTCTACAGGTTTTTAAAAAATGTACATAAATTAATCAATATTATCATTGTTAATTCTATATTATTAGAAAATATATAGTATTATGAACAATTCTATACGACAATAATTAAAAATTAGGGAGTAAATAGTATGATGTCTTTAAAATTTATAAAATACTTATAAAGGTGCTACAGGTTTTTAAAATATGTACATAAATTAATCAAGATTATCATTGTTAATTCCATATTTCCAAAAAATATATAGTATTATAAACAATTCAATAAGACAATAATTAATAAGAAGGTAGAAAATAAAATATCATTAAAAATTTATAAAATACTTCAAAACGTGATACAGGTTTATAAAAAATGTACATAAATTAATCAATATTATCATTGTTAGTTCTATATTATTAGAAAATATATAGTATTATGAACAATTATATACGACAATAATTAAAAATTAGGGAGTAAATAATATGATGTCATTAAAAATTATAAAATACTTATAAAGGTGTCTACAGGTTTTTAAAGTATGTACATAAATTAATCAATATTTTCATTTTTAATTCTAAATTACTCAAAAAATATATAGTATTATGAACAATTAAATACGACAATAATTAATAATTAGGTATAAAATAATATGTCATTAAAAATTATAAAATACTTAAAAAGGTTCTAAAGGTTTTTAAACTATTTACATAAATTATTTACAATATTCATGTAAATTCTATATTTCTTAAAAATATATAGTATTATGAAGAATTCAATACGACAATAATTAATAATTAGGTACAAAAAAATATGATGCCAATAAAAATTTATAAAATACATCAAAAGGTTCTGCAGGTTTTTAAACTATTTACATAAATGATTTACTATATTCATGTAAATTCTATATTTCCAAAAAATATATAGTATTATGAACAATTAAATACGACAATAATTAATAATTAGGTATAAAATAATATGTCATTAAAAATTATAAAATACTTAAAAAGGTTTCTACTGGTTTTTAAAGTATGTACATAAATTAATCAATATTATCATTGTTAATTCTATATTATTAGATAATATATAGTATTATGAACAATTAAATACGACAATAATTAATAATTAGGTAGAAAATAATATGTCATTAAAAATTATAAAATACTTATAAAGGTTTCTACAGGTTTTTAAAGTATGTACATAAATTAATCAATATTTTCATTTTTAATTCTAAATTACTCAAAAATATATAGTATTATGAACAATTAAATACGACAATAATTAATAATTAGGTAGAAAATAATATGTCATTAAAAATTATAAAATACTTAAAAGCTTTCTGTTGTTTTTTAAACTATGTACAAAAAATAATCAATAATTAATAATTAGGTAGAAAATAATATGATGTCATTAAAAATTTATAAAATACTTAAAAAGGTTCTACAGGTTTTTAAACTATGTCCATAAATTAATCACAATTTTTATTGTAAATTCTAAATTACTCAAAAAATATAGTATTATGAACAATTAAATACGACAATAATTAATAATTAGGTAGAAAATAATATGTTATTAAAAATTTATAAAATACTTATAAAGGTTATACAGGTTTTTAAACTATGTACATAAATTAATCACAATTTTTATTGTAAATTCTATATTACTCAAAAATATATAGTATTATGAACAATTAAATACGACAATAATTAATAATTAGGTAGAAAATAATATGATGTCATTAAAAATTTATAAAATACTTCAAAAGGTTCTGCAGGTTTTTAAACTATTTACATAAATTATTTGCAATATTCATGTAAATTCTATAGTACTTGAAAATATATAGTATTAAGTACAGTTCAATACGACAAGAATTAATAATTAGGTAGATAATAATATGATGTCTTTAAAAAGTTATAAAATACTTCAAAAGGTTCTGAAGTTTTTTAAACTATTAACATAAATTATTTGCAATATTCATGTAAATTCTATATTTCTTAAAAATAAATAGCATTAAGTACAATTCAATACGACAATAATTAATAATCAGGTAGATAATAATATGATGTCTTTAAAAAGTTATAAAATACTTCAAAAGGTTCTGAAGGTTTTTAAACTATTAACATAAATTATTTGCAATATTCATGTAAATTCTATATTTCTTAAAAATAAATAGCATTAAGTACAATTCAATACGACAATAATTAATAATCAGGTAGATAATAATATGATGTCTTTAAAAATTTACAAAATACTTCAAAAAGTTCTACAGGTTTTGTAAACTATGTCCATAAATTATCTACAATATTCATGTAAATTCTATATTTCTAAAAAATAAATAGCATTAAGTACAATCAAATACGACAATAATTAATAATTAGGTAGAAAATATTATATCATTAAAAATTTATAAAATACATTATAAGGTTCTGCAGGTATTCAAACTATTTCCATATATTATTTACAATATTCATGTAAATTCTATATTTCTAAGAAATAAATAGCATTTAGTACAAACAAATACGACAATAATTAATAATTAGATAGAAAATAATATGATGTCTTTAAAAATTTACAAAATACTTCAAAAAGTTCTACAGGTTTTGTAAACTATGTCCATAAATTATCTACAATATTCATGTAAATTCTATATTTCTAAAAAATAAATAGTATTAAGTACAGTTCAATACGACAAGAATTAATAATTATGTAGATAATAATAAGATGGCTTTAAAAATTTATAAAATACTTCAAAAGGTTCTGAAGGTTTTTAAAGTATTAACATAAATTATTTGCAATATTCATGTAAATTCTATAGTACTTGAAAATATATAGTAGTAAGTACAGTTCAATACGACAAGAATTAATAATTAGGTAGATAATAATATGAATGTCTTTAAAAAGTTATAAAAATACTTCAAAAGGTTCTGAAGGTTTTAAACTATTAAGCTAAATTATTTGCAATATTCATGTAATTCTATAGTGCTTAAAAGTAAATAGCATTAAAGTACAATTCAATACGACCAAATAAATAATAATCAGGTAGATAATAATATGATGTCTTTAAAAATTTACAAAATACTTCAAAAGGTTCTGCAGGTATTCAAACTATTTCCATAAATTATTTGCAATATTAATGTAAATTCTATATTACTTGAAAAAATATAGTATTATGTACAATTTAACACGAAAATAATTAATAATTAGGTAGTAACTAATATGATGTCATTAAAAATTTATAAAATACTTAATAAGGTTCTACAGGTTTTTAAACTATGTCCATAAATTAATTTCAAATTGTTTTAATCAAATTATCCTAGAAAGTAGAATTGTAATCAGCTTCTACTACAATTTATTAAGATAAATTAGATTGTTAATGAAAAATATACAAAAATACCTAAATTTAAGATAAATTCGAAATTAATTTATATCTTATTTTGTACATTGAGTCTTGGGTTAATTTTTAATTGTTTTAATCAAATTATCCTAGAAAGTAGAATTGTAATCGGCTTCTACTACAATTTATTAAGATAAATTAGATTTTTAATGAAAAATAGGCAAAAATACCTAAATTTGAGGTAAATTAGAAATTAATTTATATCTTACTTTGTACATTGAGTCTTGGGTTAATTTTAAATTGTTATAATCAAATTATCCTAGAAAACAGAATTGTACTCGGCTTCTACTACAATTTATTAAGATAAATTAGATTTTTAATGAAAAATAGGCAAAAATACCTAAATTTGAGGTAAATTCGAAATTAATTTATATCTTATTTGTACAATGAGTCTTGGGTTAATTTCAAATTGTTATAATCAAATTATCCTAGAAAACAGGATTGTACTGGGCTTCTACTACAATTTATTAAGATAAATTAGATTTTTAATGAAAAATAGGCAAAAATACCTAAATTTGAGGTAAATTCGAAATTAATTTATATCTTACTTTGTACAATGAGTCTTGGGTTAATTTTAAATTGTTATAATCAAATTATCCTAGAAAACAGAATTGTACTCGGCTTCTACTACAATTTATTAAGATAAATTAGATTTTAATGAAAAATAGGCAAAAATACCTACATTTGAGGTAAATTAGAAATTAATTTATATCTTACTTTGTACATTGAGTCTTGGGTTAATTTTAAATTGTTATAATCAAATTATCCTAGAAAACAGAATTTTACTCGGCTTCTACTACAATTTATTAAGATAAATTAGATTGTTAATGAAAAATATACAAAAATACCTAAATTTGAGATAAATTCGAAATTAATTTATATCTTATTTCCGTAC